>CM057811.1:67802057-68019557 GCA_030067965.1 Latrodectus elegans | reverse complement strand
TTGAAGAATCGACAGCTCGAAGGTTCTGTATTCAGAGTCTAATCTCTTCCGAATGACTCCCACTAGAAGCATATTTAACAGTTTCAATGCATATTCAAGGTCGATTTCTATTTGTCCGCTTTTTAAGGCATTACTTTTATTTTTTATTTCCTTTTTACTTTTTTTATTTCCTTTCTGTGGACGAGTTTTCTCCCCAAGGCTATAAAAAGAGTACCGGAAGTTTGATATTTTGGTGGCTCCATCTATTACTGTAAAATGGAACCACCCACTTCTAAATTTTTTTTAGTGATGTTATGGCGAAAAAGTGACAATAATGATGAATAGATTGGTGATGAGTGAATGACGTATGTCTACGGCTTTGTCTGACGAGTTTTATTTTAAATTTTGTCTATGGATATTGGATTTTACGGTTTTCATTGTAAGAAATTTAACAGTTTTATGAAATTTTGACAGACAAGTAAGTGTTCGATTTTTAATTTTACGATGGTGAAGAAAGTTTTTATTGTCTGTGTTTCTAAAATCTGCTTTGCTTGCAATGTAAATATTCTGTTAACATTGCAATTTAAAATTATCTTATTTTTATTTTTTTAAAAAATAATTAAGTGTATTGTAAAAACAATTTAAAAATAAATGAAAAAAAAATTTTTTTTCTATAAGATTTTTATTTTACAATTATATATTTTAAACTTAAAATATTATGTTTAAATATAAAAGTTACTCAATTTGAAATGATTTAAAATAATTGGATTTGCTGAATTTAACCAGCACATATTTTTGTTATGGTTATTCAAGACATGAATTTAATGTTTTACTTATTATTTCAATGATAAAATTCATAAAGTAATAAAAATGGTTATTCTACCTTGATTTTTGTTGAAATTGTAATTATAATGTCTAAGTATGATTATAAATATACATTTTAGATGATATACTTGTTTAAAATTTAAATACACTTGTTTAAAATTTAAAAAAATGATTTTGACTAAAGCAAAATATTTTTTTCATTAGATTTTACCAATTAAGTTTACAAATATTAATTTATTAATCAAAGAAGACTCATCTATGATGATTTTGATGAAATTCATTTACACTAACGAATAATAATATTTTCAAAATCATTTGTAAATTATTCATAATACATCCTTGATCGATCATAATTGATGGCGAATAAAAGCCTAATATGTATAAGAAAACACTAACTATTTTATAATCTAAATAAAAGACAAACTTGCGTTTTCAACATGTTTTTCTATTTAGAACAGTTCATATGATTTTGTATTTAGTCAAAAATTTAAATTGAAAAGTTTCGTATTCTTTCTACAAACATAGATTAAAGCATGAGGTATTTTAATATTGTATCAAATTTTAAATATTTTGACTTATTGATTTTTGATGAGGATTTTGACTTATTGATTTTTGATGAGGATTTTGACTTATTGATTTTTGATGATTGATCTGTATTTGAATATAAATTATTAATAAAAATTTGGAATGATGAAATACTGAAATACGATTATTGTCCCAAATTTTATGTGCTGTTTTAGTAAAAATATTTATTTTACCTAAAATAAATAAGTTTTTTTTTAAAAAAAATTAAGTTTAGGGGATTATTTAAAGAACTGCTTTTAAGAGTTAATATTTCATTTATACACGCTTTGTTTTATGACTTATTGTGTCATAATATTATTTAAGCTTTTTAGAAATTTTACCAGAATTATTTATTTTAAATTTTAATGTATTTTTTTAAAATTAATGTTATTTATTATATTAAGGGATTTTCCTCAAAATAAAATTTCAAGTTAATCAATATTAATTCAAAATGTAATTTTTTCCATTTCAAATATTATCTTTTCAGGACCTAGAATTATGAAATTTTAACATCATATCTTGATTCGTAATTTGAAGAGATAAATATTTTCTGGTTAAGTTGTCTATTCTGTTGCTTAAATTTATCATTCATTTAATCGATCGAAACTTATTTCCTTACACTTGAACCCTTAATGAAAGATCATACTATAAAATCACCACTCCCAAATTTCATATTTTCATTTTTAAAATTCATTGGCCCTGATCAGGAACAGATTTTTTCCTATAATTAAAATTCACTGAACATTGAAAAATTTATTAAATTAATTTTTAGATCTAGAAGTACATAATCTCTATTCTTATGTCTTGGATCATAAAGTTTTGGTTAAATTGTTGGAATTATATTAATTTTCTTTATTCAATTGCTTAAATTCATCATTCATTTGATTGGTGGAAATCAAATTTTATACAACTGAGTCCTCGATGTATAATGATAAAATATCCCGTTCGCATTTATTATTTTCAGTATTGTTTAGTACAGATTTAAATTTGGTGATGATTAAAATACGTTGTTCATTGAGAAATTAATTTAAGATACCCGAACACGTTCCGAGCATTTTTTTTAAATACACTGCATGTATACATTGTAACGATTTTTCCTGATTTAACTTTAGAAAACATTAATATTGAGCGACTAATATTTAAAATTATCCAATATTTTGCTTCAGAAATGTTAAATATGTCTACAATTTTAAGCGTTTTTTTAAAAAATTTAAAAAGTGCTACATCAAAAACTATTATAAATATTTGAAAAAAATTAATACCAAATAATCTATATGTTGTTATCTAGAGCATGTACTAAAATTATAAGTTTTTGTTAAAATATAAAATAATTACGGCTAGTACAATATTTATATTGAAATTTTAGCCAAATTTTCTATGCCATTATTCAAATTACAGGCCATAATTTGGGAAATATTTAAGTGATTAAAATTCTTTTAGTACACTCTCTAGAAAACAATATACAGATCAAGCTCATGAAAGTTCATAGTGATATTATAAAAATACTTTGAATTATCATTTTTGAAGCGTGCAAATTGTAGGCAAAACCAGTTCTGAAAAAATCACATTTAAAAATTATAGTATTGTGTCTTTATAAAAAATTCTCATATTTGCTGATTGATTTCCGGAACAGTAATTATTTTGTGTATCTTTTAAAAGCGTACTTAATTTATATTTCAAAATTAAACACTGTTAAAACTAATTTTTAACATCATTCTGGATCTTTAAACGCTCACTTCCGGTGGTGGTTTAAATATGTCCACTTTTAGTTTCCTAATCTTTACGAAATTCTTCATATCTCGGAATCCTAATTAACGTAGAGACAAAAACAAACCTGTTTTGTAAAGCTATTTAAATTGTTTATTTAACGAAAGAATAAAATAAATTTATCATTTTTAGTCGAAATTGAAGTTTTCAACGTGTACGGGTACCTTAACTAGATTTTTATTTTTTTATTGATTTAATTAATTTATACTAAATTTTACGAACTCATCGCTGACTAATTCCAACTATGTGAAATTTTGACCTTTTCCAATAATATGTATAAGGTAATAAGCATAAAATTGAAGAAAGAATTCTTTTTTAAAAAGTATTTTTAATTATGACAAAATTTGGAAATTAGAACTGAAATACAAAATATATTGCTTTTTAAAACACTAATTAAATATATTGAAGGAATACAAACAAACTTTAAAATGGAATTCAAGCATATTACTATAGAAAGTATATTTTTTTTTAAAAATAAAATAACATTTTAATTACAGATAAGATGTGTATTATGTGTCTGTCTATCTATATATAGTTATATATTTTATAGTGAAATCATTTATGAATTAATTTTAAATTTTTCTCAAAAATATTTATGCCATAATTACAAAGATTTAAGAAATTGATAAATTTTACGTACTCAACACTTTATGTATGTGAGTTGTTATGAAAAATATTTAAATTAATGCTTGTATTCTACACATTTGTAAAGTTTATAAATTTTAAAGGTTTGCAGTTTAAACATGTTTTACAAATCAAATACAATTTAGGAGCAATATATGTCTAATTGCATTTATAGATATTTTTGCCAATAAAATTTTTTTCAACTGCAGAAGGTTTATTTCTATTACATATCTTTAAATTGATATTGCAATACAAGATTCACGACTTTAATTTACTTCCATATTCGTTTTGAATTTTCGAAATGAAATGTATGGAAATATAAATTTTGTTTAAAAAAATTGTTAATATGGATTCATATATTTATTGTTTCTAATTATTTACTGCAATTTTGTAAATACAAACTTTAAATATATGACTAAGAAAATATTTGTTAAATAAAAATATTAACAAATCTATTGTATTTATTATAGCAATTCTTCTTAATTTACATTAAATAAATTTTCTTCGATAAAATAAATGATGTGAAAATTGTTTATTAGTATCAAAATTGTAAAAAAAAATTTTCAAAATGTTTTACAAAATAGCGATTTTTGTCATACAATTTTGTATCTTTTATACGGTACTTTTACTTGAATTCACCTAGAACTTGAGTATATCTCGAAACAGGAATAATTAAATATCTCATAAAATGCTACGAATGATATTGCTATAAAAGCCTAAGGGAAGAAATTTAATACTATTAAATTTCTTCCTTCGGATAGTCATTTTTGTGTCAACTCCATATTTACATCAGTATGGATTTGCTCAAATATTATTCCCATTTAAAAAGGAAATCAGTATTCTCTTTAGTTTAGATAATTATGTTTTGTTTTTGTTAATATAATTCTTTAAGCGAAAGTGATTCGGATAATTTGTCTAAAAATTAATCTTTATCATAAAGTATTGAATTCTAATTATTAGAAAATAATATTGGAAAAATTTAGATAGAATGGAATATGAAATTACAAAAAGTTAATATTTTTTAACTATCATTTAGTATATTTCCAGATATTACATCTTCCTTGCAGTATGCTTTTGAATTGACAATATAGTATGCTTTTGAATTGACAATATAGTATGCTTTTGAATTGACAATATAGTATGCTTTTGAATTGACAATATAGTATGCTTTTGAATTGTGACAAAATATTGTAAAATCTGAAGTTGCTTATTTAAAATGATATCAAAATGATTGAAAATTTTTAGATATAATAATTTTATTCGACTTATATTTACTAATATTCTACTACTAATAATAAAATATCCTAATAAAATGTAACAATTAAAAAAATTATAACTCAAATAAAATTTCCATGACTTATATTTTGTGATGTTTGCCTCGCTTGTATTTAGACCGATGAGGGTACTTTTCCATTAAACTCCCGCTTATGATCTTATGAAAGTAGCATATTTCCTGTGGAGAAGTGAAAATAATATATACCGTATAAAATTCTTATGCTGACCAGTACATTCAGGGCAAAAGCAGCTTAAATAGAATTACTAAAATATAATTAATAGTAAATTTTTATAAAATTAATCAAATACCAAATGGGCTGGCCAATTTGTCTAGTGGTAAGCATGCCTGACTACGGATAGGAAGGTCCTGGGTTCGAATCCCGGTTCAGGCATGGATGTACTTTCTCTCTCTCTATCCTGTCTTTGTTCTTTCCTTGTGTGTGTGAATGAAGTATGGATGATGCTTACACATGCTACAGGGACCCTATAAACGGGTCCCTGTAGCATGTGTAAGTGTGCGATGGTGGCCCACCCACTGTGATGCACCCAGGGCAACGCCTCGGCGGCTAAGACGTCGCTTTTTCTGGCTGGTTCCTTGGGTATCAGGGAACAATAGATTAATAGACTCTGTTGCAGTTGTAACTATCTACAATCTGCCATTGGAAAAAAAATACCAAATGGAGAATAACACACAGAAAATACATTGAAAATTAGAAATACAGTAGACAATTTTTTTACTGTCTTTTTGTCAGGCGCTAATATATAATTTCTATAATCCATACTGTTTATACTCTGCTGTCTACACACACACACTCACGTATATATATATATATATATATATATATATATATATATATATATATATATATATATATATATATATATACACATACATACAATTTATTTATTTAAAATTATTTTATTCTCCAAATTTACCAGTATTTGGAGTTTTACAATAAAGGTTGAGCTTTGGTGGCTGGTTACCAAAACTATAGTTTGAGAATGTAGAAGGAAATCATTTTCCTAATTTGTCAACTAGAAGTGGCAGCGATCCCCCGCAGTCAGAAGGTAGAATGTTCTGTGGGTGATCAAATACAATCCCTCGAGAGGGCCTCTTCTGGAGGTCAGCGCATCTATGTTTGATTACTACCCACAGTTCCAGTGAAGGAAGTTCAAACAGAGGAAGTGCGAGTGAAGATTTTCTCTAACCCAATTATTGTTGAATTAATGATAGATTAAGAATATTATTACACTTTTATGGTGCGTTAATGGGCTATGAACCCAGTGATTCCGTGAATTAATTTTGATGCTTTTCAATGATTGTTCTAGAAAGATTTTTCTGCCATTTTTAGTGTTAGTAGTTAAGTGAAATAAAATATGATCAAAATATATTTTACTGAAGAAGAAGATTTCCTAAACGTCTTAAATTAAATTTTAAATAACATGTGATTAAAATATATCATTATTTCATATGAATTATTTTTATTTAAATCAATTTTAAATGGAAAAAAAACATATTTTATTTAAATCATTCACAAATGCTTATAATGTATTTATGATTCGATTGTTTGATAAAATAATTAATGATAATGAAACAGAAATGTGTTTTTTTTTCTATTTTGGATGTAATTAATCATATTTATTTATTTATGATAAACAGAAATATGAAGGAAATTTTTTTTAATATTTATTATAAGCAAAGAAAGATATAAAAAATAACAAAAGATAATATATGTGAATATTTTTTTAAAAATGTGAAATATTGGCGTACAAATTTTGGATTATTTGAGAAATGGAATTAAGGGTGTTGCCTTGAAATGTAATTACATTGTTATTTTTTGTTTTGAATGATTTCTTTGAAACTCTTTTTAATAAAGAAAGTTGTTTGATTTCGATAAGCATCTTAATTTCTCTAAAAGATTTAATTTGTTACCATTTGTTTTAGAACAACTCATAACAGATATTATGATAAAATTTATTTATTTTATATGAGTATATGAGTGAGTTCCTCAAATATTGCTTTTTTTAATTAAAAAATTGAGTTAATATATTGCTTTTATGAATGGGAATTGTAATATTTCATATTAAAATAGTGGTTTTCATATTTTGTTAATTTTATTACGAAATTTAAATAATTTTGTATATGCATATTTTTTCTTCCCAAATATTCTATATAACTTTTTTCTTTTCTTGATCATGCAGATAATATTAAAGATTATATGTCTTGTTAAGTTCACTCAATGTGTTTGTCTTTAAAGATTTAAACCTTATATTTTATTGATACTAATTTGACAAACATATTAATTTAGTTAAACAGATAATTGGTTAGCATTTTCACTCATATCATTTCAATTTATTTTACTAAAATTTTTTTTATATATGTTCTAATAGCAAAATTTACTAATTATACAAATTTACAATACATAAAAACTGACTGTTGTGATTATTTGTCATTTTTTTCATAAGGGTTTCATTTTTGGATAGCATTTCTTTATTTTATTTAACTGCCGCTTTGTAATAAGTTAAATAATTTAAAAATAAATTGAATGTAAAATACAATGTTAAAATTATTAGATATTTTTTTTAACCGTCTTTGAAAGTGTTTTCCTAGTTGTAATCTACTTTAGATTACAGTAAATTTAGAAAAAGGCAGACGAAAATCAATAAAAGTATTTGTATTCTTTAAGAATCTTACACGTATTGAAGCAAAAAATGGCAAAATTTTTGTATTCGCCATGCATTACACGAAATTGTATATTTATTGGAATATTTAACTGCTTAGAGAGTCAAATGTTTAATTAATTTTTTCCTTTCTTAATCTAAATTGTATTAAAAGCGCCCAGTTATCAAAAACAAATTACCCTCGTAGACCATATGAGTTATTCTAAAAAAGTTACTTTAAAGGTAATAAACTTAAAAATGAAATTTTGAATATATGTAATGTCTTTTTTTCTTAATATTTACTGTAATTGTGCTCTCAGGTGAACTAATACAGCTTACAGAAAGAATAATTTTAAAGTTAAGATGTCTTATAAGCATTTGCAATAAGAAACAATATTTAATGAATATATTTTTTGATAGTTTTCAATGCGTTGAATATCCTCTGGACTAAAACCAAATCTAAACTTAAACTAAATTAGTGTGTGATAGATTTATCATTAAATAGTAGTATGCTTTTCCTTAAAAAAATTTTTTTTAATTATTTGTTTAGGAAATATATAATTTATCATTAATTTCACTTCTAAGCAGGAATTGTTTTTTCATACAAAAATGATAATTAGAATTTGTAAGATTTTAAAAATACATTATTTAAAAAAATAAGTATATACTATTTTGAGAATATTTGATGCTTTTTCATTATACGATAGACACCGTAACGAGAAAGGAAAAAAAAAAAATCATAAGTACGTAAAAATTTATGTCGTAAATATTCCAATTGCATGCATCGTGTATTGTTTAAAAAGTCTTACGTTTTATAAACTATTTTTTTGTTTTGTGTGAATTGAACCATATTTGGTGTGGAGTCCGACTGCTTCAGTACACGCATGCCATAGGGACCCGTTTATAGGGGAGGCAACCATTCACGCCTCATTCATACACAGAAAGGACAAAGACAGGATAGATAGAGAGAAAAAGTACATCCATGCCCGAATTTAATTAAATTTTACCTTATTTTAATTAAATTTATTTTTAATTAAACTGTTTAGCAATCGCATCGGTATTCGATTGCGTAAGTATAATATAATAGTACAAGGAAATTGTACTTTTTTTCAATGAAACACAAAATTAAACTTTGCTGTGTTTGACTGTTTCATGCCTTTGGTAATTTGTTACCGTAATTCATCTCTTAAACGACAAAATTATTGCCAAACAAACTTTTGCGCCAACTGACTTTTAGCTTTGCTTTGAATGTAGCTTGTTCATCACTTTTTACTCAATTTTTGCACAAAAAAAATCGATTGGTAGATATTAGATTTAAAATAAAATATGAGCAAATAAAATCATCTCGAATCTACGTTATATTATTTTCTCTTCTATTTAAGAAACATACTTATTTCTTTAGGATCATAAGCGAGGTTATATTGGAAAAGCACCAAATATTTGAGTTGATTAATATTACTTAAAAACTTTTAATTTTTTCCTTCTACCCAACTTCTAAATTAAAGTATCAATATTTTGTTTTTTCATTTTATTTTGTCTCCAGTTTATCTATTTCATAGATAATGAAAAATATATTCATTATACGTAATTTTCTAAATTTATCCAACTCAAAAAACATGGAGTTTTTTTAATATCAGCCTCTAATAACAAAAATGTAACATCAACTTAAAATTTCTCCAAACAAGGCACTCTTTTGTTTTCCTTGTTAAATTAAAGTGCAAAAGTTTTCAGTTTGATTTTTGTCAGTTTTGTTTCCTTGAAACAATAATTTTTTAAATTACATTTTAAAATACATGCGTGATATATGTGTATATGTGTGTGTATAATTCCACTGTATTTACAATATTACGATTATCTTATAACTATCTTTCCAACGGTTACAGATATGTATTTCTCTTTGAGGTATGTGTTTGAAATTTGTTATTGTATAGTTTAAATGCCATTAATGTCAAAAACTATTTATGAAAAAAATTACGAATTATAAATAAATAAAATTTTTTTTTCATACATTGTCACAGATATCGAAAAATGCATCATCGTAGACCAAAACTGATCAAATTCTAAAACATTGAATTTGCTAATTTAAACCAAATTTTCTCTTATAAAAAAATATCATGTCAGACAAATTCTGAAAAGCATTAAAATTTAAAATAATATTTTTTCAATTTTCTATTAAATTAACATTTGTAATATTATTTCAAGTATTACTATACTTATAGAATTATTGTTCTTAATGTAATGTAAATTGGTGTAAAGTTAGTAAATTTCTGCACAATACTTATCTAAGTATTCAATATACATTGAATGTAATTTCCATTTCTAGAAAAACGAAGTGTTTAAAATTTAAAAGTAATGATGTTTCATTTCAGTTGAGCTAAAGGACTTTTTAATTCGAAGATTTAAAATGGGAATTCATAATCTTTACAAAATTGTATTTATTGATTTCTATATTTTTCAGAAAATGAGCCATTTCATATTGAACGCATTTACGACAGATTTATTTCTGTGACTAAAGGGATAGGAAATGGTCATAGAAAAATCAATAGTATGGTTGTTTTGCTAATTAATTGAATTTTTTCTCATATGTCGATAAGCTTTTTATTTTGTATTTCATAAATATAGAAAATACACTGTCACATTGCAGAAATAATTGACTTTAAATACAGTTCAAAAAGTTATTAGGGAAATATTAATTTGTACGTGGTAAAAATAGAAAATATGAGTTTTGTTGATTTTACTTACAATTAGGAAGAGCAACAGAAAAATTGATTTTGTGATCAAATTCCATCAAAAATAAAAATGGAGGTTGGGGAGACCCCAACTTTTTCAATCATGATTGATAGAGTTGATAGAATGTTCTATAAAATTCAGACTATAGGAAACTAATGTAATTTTTTGCTAACTATTTTGACATGAACTACTGGACAAATATGTTATTCTAAATATCTATTTTAGAAAATGTTTTATTAATGGTTTGTTAAGAGATAAACATTTTGCTTTTTTTCTCACCGATATTTTTATGAAAATGTTCGAATCCCACATCACAAAGTACTATTTCTGAAGAATTACTTGTATTATATCATATATTTTACTTAAACTTAGAATAAATTTGTGTGTCAAAGTGTAACATTTCCATATTTATAGTAAATTTTAATATGATTTTGCTTTTGTAAAATATTTTTATTACGATTCAATTCAATCCTTCTAAAACATAACCGTCTTCTTCACATATCTTGTTTCCAAAATATATTTAAAAGAAAGAAAGCTTCAGAAAAATTCAAGTTAACTCAAGAATCCGAAAGGATACAATAGCTATTTCACCCTTCCTTCCCATCCCATGCGTCTTTTATACAAACACATTAAAACCCATCCTCTCCCAACGGTACCATTTTCTCTCTCCCACATCCAGATGGATTTTCAACGATCTTGAGCCTCTTTCCTCATCTCCATCCTCTTATAAAAACAAAGAGAGGAACTGAATGAATATCGGAGATAAAATGGGGTGGAGGTGGGGAGAGTGACGTTGATAGATGGAAGGGGATTTCACACTCAGATTCAGGGCGTAACCGAGTGCGACGGTGTCTGGAAAGATCTTGAAGGGGTGCATCATGGAATCTTAGCCATGTTTTTTTTTCCTTCTCTTCCCTGCTCTTTGATGCTTTTCTTCTGTTACTCTTTGACGCTCCAAAAAGTTTGAAGTGTTGATGCTCAGAGAAATGTGATATATAGCTCTTGTACAATTTAAGCATTTATGTAAGGATTAAATGGAGATTTTGGCAACAGCAGTATTATGAAAGTCTAGTAGCTGAGTTGATAGACCGCTGAGATTCCGAAGGTAGAAGAAGGCGGAGAATTATATTTTCTTACGGTTTTTGGTTTCGTATTTATGTTTGTTTATACTTACATTTTTCTGATTTACGGTATTTAGTTTGTCTTCAATATCATTTGAAAAAAACAGAAGAATTTTATTTTTTAAACTTTTTAATTTTAGAATAGCAGTTTCATATTCCATCACTAATACACTACTGGCCATTAAAATTGCTACACCAAGAAGGCGACATGCTACAGACGTGAAATTTATACGAAAGGAAGAAGGTGCTGTGATATGTAAATGATTAGCTTTTCAGCGCATTCAGACAAAGCAGGCGACGGTAGCGACACCTGCATTGTGTTTAAATAAGGAAATTGTTTAGCCGGTTCCTCATACACAAATTGCATTTGAACGTTGTTGCCTGGTGAAAAGTTGTTGTGATGTCTCGTGTAAGAAGGAGAAATGCTTACCAGCACGTTTCTGACTTTGATAAAGGTCGAATTGTAGCGTACCGGGATTGCGGTTTATCTTATCGCAGTATCGCTGCTCGCGTCGGTCAAGATCCAATGACTGTTAGCAGAATATGGAATCGATGGGTTCAGGACGGTAATACGGAACGCCATGTGGGGATCTCAACGGCCACCTATCACTAACACCCGAGAAGACAGGCCTATTATCCGCATGGACGTAATGGATAGTGCAACCACGTCACGAGCCGTGAGTCAAGAAACGGGGTCGTTTGGAAGACAACAAGTGTCTGCACGAACAGCTCGATGACGTTTGCAGCAGCATGGACTCTCAGCTCGGATACCATGGCTGCGGCTTCCCTTGACGCTGCGTCATAGACAAGAGTGCCTTCAATGGTGTGATCAACGACGAACCTGGGCGCACGAATGGCGAGACGTCATCTTTTCAGATGAATTCAGGTTCTGTGTACAGCATCATGATGGTCGCATCCGTGTTTGGCGGCATCGTGGTGAACGCACACTGGCAGCGTGCATTCGTCATCGTCATACTGGCCCATCACCTGGTGTGATGGTATGGGTGCCATTGGATACACGTCTCGGTCACCTCTTGTTCGCATTGACGGTGCTTTGAGCAGTGCACGTTACATTTCTGGGGTGTTACGACCCGTGGCTCTACCCTTTATTCGAGCCCTTCGAAACCCTACGTTTCAGCAGGATAATGCCGGACCGAATGTTGCCGGTATTGTACGGAACTTCCTTGATACGGAACATGTTCAGCTGTTGCCCTGGCAAGCACGTTCTCCAGATCTTTCACCAATAGAAAATGTCTGGTCAATGGTTGCCGAGCGACTGGCTCGTAAAAAAAACAGTCACTACGGTTGATGAACTGTGGCATCGTGTTGAAGCTGCATGGGCATCTGTACCTGTACATGCAATCCAATCTCTGTTTGACTCTATGCCCAAGCATATAACTGCTGTTATTACTGCCAGAGGTGGTTGTTTTGGGTACTGATTTCTCAGGATCTATCCAGCCAAATTTTTGAAAATTTAATCACTTGTTATTTCTAGGATAATATATTTGTCTAATAAATATCATTTTGTTATCTGCATTTCTTCCTGGTGTAGCAATTTTAATGGCCAGTAGTGTATATATATATATAATATATATCTTCTGAAAGAATATGATATTAAGCTGCATGTGCATCGACAAATATAAAAATATTGAATTATTTTACAAAAATTCGAATATTTACTCAAGATTATCTCTTACTGCGATATAAAAGTATCTTCTGGACTTAGAAAAAATATAGGAACGGCAATTGTTATCTTTGTTATAATCAATTAACTGGAAAATAAGTTCTAGCTAATTTTAGTTCCCGTGGAATAACCAGTTTAAAAGTAATAATGCATTTTTAATATTCTTCTTTTATTTTATAATATATTTTAAAAATTGAATCATATGTACTTGTAAATTCTATTGCTAAAAGAAATTCTATTTTTAAATACTATTGTTTTACATTAATTGATTTAAAAATCAAACTTATTTTGGAATAAAGATTAATATGTTTCTTAATTTTATTTTCTGGGTACAGGTGCCATATAATCCATTGTCTGAAATTCTAAATTTTTTGGCGATGAATAAATATTGCCAAGATGACGTATCGTGACATACCCGATGGCGTAAATACTAGGGTTAACAAAATATAATTTTCTGCATAATTCTTATAGGTCTCCACATTTATAACGTAATAAAAATGAGGTTGCTGGATACATAAGATAATCTGCCAAAAAATCACCTCACTCAAAATTTGAGATCATGGATTATACCGAAACTGTGCCGTTTTCTGAAATGAAGAATTACTTTGAATGAATATATATTTTATTGTGCGTAAATTTTATAAGTATCTACTTATATTATCAGCGAAATTTTGTTATGCTGAAATGGAATTATAAATAACTATATGCGGTTATATTTCTCTAAATCAGGCAAATATATAGAGCTACAATGCGTAGTAAATTTTTTCGGATGATAACAATGTTGTCCTTGTTTATCTAGTTAAGAAAACGGCACAGGTGCCGTATAATCAAAGAATCCAAGTTCTGAATTTTTTTCGGCGATGAAGAAATATTGCCAAGATGACGCAAATACTAGGGTTACCAAAATATGATTTTCTGCATAATTCTTAGAATTTTCAGCATAATTCTTAGAATTTTCTGCATAATTACTAGGTTTCCATATCTATGACGTGATAAAGAGGGGGTTGCCATGTACATAGCTAAATCAGCCAAAAAATCGCCAATCGCAAAATTTGGTATCATGGATTATACGGCACCTGTGCCAAGAAAACTTTAATCAGATAGTGAACGATATTCTTGGATATCAAGAAAGAAAACCAGAAAAATCTCAAAGTACATCTCATAAAGCATATGTCTATACAAATGATATAAGCAACTTTTGTTTTCTTATTGTCTGATAATGCTTAGAATAACATTTATGACCTCTTCTTTATAAAGTTTTTAGTCAGATCACTTGTCCTTTCCAGCACGTATTATTTTCACTATTCTTAATAATAATATTTTTTAATCACTATATCTGCTGTTTAATTTTTTGTTTTCTAATTTCTAAAGTCAACTACATTTTAGGCAAAAAAGTTTAAAGTTACACAATAGATTTAGTTGAATTGTGATTCAACTGAAAAAAGCGGTTCGCTAGGTTTTACTATTTTACACTTTGATTCAATATTAAAACATGCTGCAAGATCAAAGTATACACGTTGCGTTTCAGATATAGCGCTGGTTTTCCAAAATTGCACACAAGTCTATAAAAAAATACACTTTCGAATTACGGCATCAACTATGATATGTACGTAATAACCCATGTCCTGGCCCTAAAAATCCAAATATATGTATAAAGAAATTGCATTTTTCTTCTTTTACGTTTTCTTCCATAGTTATTCCTTCCGGTGAAACTCAAATGGGAAAAGCAGTTTTCTTTGGCTAGGCTGTTTTTCATGGAGATGAGACACTCAAATTTTTATCTATTTAGACTTAGGGGTTGTGCTGCTGCTCGTAGGTTTATCAGAGGGAGGAAGACAACATTGAGGATGAATTGAGAAGAATAGAGACCCATGCGTGCGGAAAAGGAAAGCTGTGTTTTGGCATATTTGGGTTTTAGTCTGTGCTTTAATAGCCTTTGGGGAATATTTCGTGATACAGGAAGTTCGTGACCGAGCTGTATTTTCCTTCTCTTTTGGTAAAGCCTTGTTTATTATTTTTTTTATGTAAATGTAAAACTGAGTTTGAGATTCGCTGTTTGATGATTTTGAGTGATAATAAAATTCAAAAGAAAATCCGAAAAGTGACTGAATGCACCGGAAATGTATGAGTTATGTATGTAAATGTGTAATTAGGTTTATCAAATTACGTAGCTAATTTTAATTGTGAAAGAAGCTGTTTCTTAAATAGTAAGGCTTTGAATTCCATCTCTGTATATATGAAAAATATAGAGATTGATTAATTAATTATAAATATAATCTTAAATAAAGTTTCATCATTCCCTATTGATAATGCATTTTTATTTTTGAAAGTAATATTTTAACTGACTTTCTGGAAGTTAGATATTGAATGGGCTATGATCGATTATGGTATTCAAATAATTTATAATTACTTAGATGCCATGGTGATTTGCTTGCAAAAGGAGTCATTCTCGTTAACTAGTGTTTTATATACCTGTCCAACCGAAGGTTCTTCGTATTCACTAATTGTGGTTCACTAATTGTGAAATTGATTATAGTTGCAATAGCCTCTATGTGAAATGATTTTTCTGGTGGTTACGGGCCCTGTCTTGGACCTTCTGCTAGGTACCTGTTTCTAATTCTATTCTACATCAGGATGCTCCATATCTTATAAGATAACATAAGATGTATCCCTCTTCCCTTAGATCATGAAATTTTAGGTCTCACAGAGTTCGTTTAATCCTCGACCAACCAAGAGGTTTAATAATAATAACAGCAGTAAAAAGTATTTGACAATTCTTCTCAACTTTGAAGCACGTTTTAGTGATAGTTAATTGTAACATAAACATTATTTTTTTTTAGTCATATTGTGGGTTCCATTCACCCATTCCTTTTTTAGAGGATTTTAAAAAATGACTTATGCCGATATCTCAAAACTAGATTGCAATTTATTAAAATATGATTGAGAGATCACAAACTTATTTCGTATAGGGTGACAAACTGGGCTGATTGCTACTATTTAGATAAAACGAAGCATCAAAATGATATTGGTCAAAAACAACTGGCATGATTGATATGTCTAATGAATCAATCAATCAACAATGGCACTACAACCCTGTGTGGGTCCTGGCCTTCTAAATGAGCTTATTCCATCTTGGCCTGCACTCAGCAGCACTTTTCCAATTAGATGTTCCAATAGCGTTAAAGTCCCTATCAAGACAATCAATCCATCTGATTTTGGGTCTACCTCTGGAACGCTTTCCCATTGGCCTTGCAAGAAAGATTTTTTTTAAGGGTGCGTTCAGTTGGAATACGAATAACATGGCCAGCCCATCTCATCCTTTGTATTTTAATGTATTTGACAACATCAATGTCCTTAAAACTTTTGTATAATTCATGATTATACCTTCTACGCCATACCCCATCTGTCTCCACTCCACCATAGATGCTTCTCAAAATTTTCCTTTCAAAAATAGCCAAACGGCATTCATGTTTCTGTGTCATGGCCCAAGTCTCTGAAGCATAAGTTAAAATGGGTCTAATAATAGTTTTATATAGTAAAATGTTTGTCCTGTGTTTGATATATTTGGAGGTAAGATATTTTTTTAACCCATAAGATGCACGATTTGCTGCAATTACCCTTTTGTTATGTCTAATGAATAATCTGATATTTTATGTTTTGTTGTATGTTTTGCCCTACTTTAAATTAAAAACAGTGTAGTTATTATTAATATATTATCAGAGAGGTATAAGTATATTTGCCATTAAGATACTATTATATAATAGGTACTTATAATATATCGATAACACACTGATCCGTATGTTCACTATGGATTGATTAATTAGCAATGCTAATTATAATGCCTAATGTTAAGGATATACGTAATTAGATATTTATGATTATAGCCATATATACATAGCGGTGCTGGTGAGCCACAGATGATCTTGTTGCTTTAGGTTAACGGGTTTGGAAAACTCATTCATCAGGAAGTACCTATTAATTTTGAACCACGGTCAGGTGACGAGGTAGCACCTGAGCTGGCACTTTCCTACCCAGATCCACTCCCCACCAGTGGAAGGACGTTGAACGTCACATATTAATGTGGATACGTCCCGAGACCACGGATCACCAGTAACCCAGTGAGGGAGAATGTGGTCACCCTTCCAATCACAACCCGCGGAAAATAATGCTTCACTTTGCTATACGGGAAGCGGCGCGAAGCTATTGAGCCACTGGAGCTCAATGATAATAGGCAGTGAAAATGTTTTTCATTATTATTACAAAATAATAGAATTTTCAGTCATATTGATATTTGCGCGAATCATTTTATAATGTTAATAGTTTAACTGAAGTAAATAAATAAATAAATAATAAAAATAAAATAAAAAAAACTGTGCATATCCAAATATTTTTAAACTTCTTTCTTGCGTTGCATTACTCCATAACTATGCGATGAAAACAAAAAAAGATTTAATTCACATTTCTTTTACATGAACTTATCGTAAAAGGTAATAACTTATGAAACAGTTCTTTGAATAAATCAAAAATTGTGTAAGTTATTTGAAATTTCATTGGTAGTTGCGTAGGTTGATTCTACTTTTAAGGTCATTATATTTTAGTAAGTGGTACAACAGAAACTGCTTTTAGTGCATTTAACTTAACTTTCATTTTACAAGAACTTCCTTATTTCATGTATTTATCAACCTTGTGTGTGTAGGTTTTTTTTTTCTTTTTTTGGGAAATTTTTTGCTTTTTTTTAGAAATAACGCTGTACGCATCGAATATTAAAGAATTTTGAGTTTTGTTTCAGCGTTTCTTGAATTAGATTTTTAATGAAGCATTGATTAATGTAATTAAACAATTTTAGCATATTCATAATTATAAAATTTGGTTGACCATGTCTATCCAAATATTTGACGAAATCTATTCAAGTCTTGAAATTAAAGATATAAAAATTAAAGATATAATAATTATAAAATTAAAGATAGAAAGTCTTGAAATTATATATATATATATATATATATATATATATATATATATATATATATATATATATATATATATATATATATATATATATATATATGTATATATATATATATATATATATATATATATATATATATATATATTTAAGAATTTCAATTAAAAATTAAAGGACACTTTTTAAAGCCCCTAATTATTTACAAATTTTTCAGGTTTCTGGTACCAATGGATAGAAATCTTTGTTTCTAGAAAAAATATAAAATGACTTTAAGTATCATCACTTAATTCGTACGAATTATATACAAGACTATGTACAATATTTATTATATATATAAATAATAAGAATGGTACATATCTTATATATATTTTTATCCTTATAATTCATCACAAATGGCAGACACATAACTATATTTATAAATATTACATATTATTTGAGTGTTAAATTTAACATTTAAGATTTGAAAATATCGATATAATAGGAATTATTGAAGTTGTTAAGTCTAAGCTAAGTATGATGTTTTCATGCAAATAGTTTTTTTTTTTAAACAAAGTGATTGAATTTTAAAATAAATGTAATTAAAGTAAATTATATTTTTTGGAATTGTAGTATGTAAATGTGTTATTTATATAGAAAATAATATATATATACATACAAACGTATATATATGTATATATTCATATACAAATCAGGATTTGATGAATCAGGTATTGACCTCGATCGTATTGAACATAAATTGAATTTCACATCAAACTACTGCTATCTCAAAATGAAGCATATTGAATAACTATATTTACATTGCCAATTCTAATGAATATGTAGTAGGTTTTATTTTAATGTTTTCTGTATAACTGTTTTTAACATTTATAAACCTGATACATGTATATGTTAACTTAACCAGTGTTACCGTGGATTTATTTTACCAAATGTTTGCATTTAAATACTATTGGAACGAAAGATTCATTGTGTTTGTGGTCTTTTTATGAGCAATATGATATAAACAATAATTGAGCTATTTCAATGTTATTATCATGAACTATCTATTTTTTTTAAAAATTCTAGATTAATCATAAAATACAAAACCTATTCATGAATAACAAGGAAAACAACTGTTGCACGATACACTCCTTCCTTTTTCTTTTATTAAAATATGGTTTTTTTCCTTTCTGAAAAAAATGATCAGTATATTTCTTTGTATCCTTATAATTAGTTTTTTTTAAAGTTATTTGAATTTTTACATTTGTCAGATAAAGTGATAAGTAGCAGTTTTCAAAAATTTCTGCCAATAGGGGATCATTTCAATTATAGCTAATTGCTTATATATTTTGATTTGAATTACTCACAGTGCAAATGTCACATGATATTCAATTTTGTTTATTCAAGCGAAGGGCTTACGGTAAGTAATTTTGCCTTATTCATAATGAATGTTATTTAAAATTGTGTTTTGGGTACTGTATTAATATATCACACATCAAATGATATTTATAAATTTCGGTGGTAGGTTAATAGTGTTTTATTTTTGCTATCAAAAATCTCGGTAATTTTTACCATTGAAGTTTACAAAATAAACTCAAAATTTTATTGAAATTTTTTTGAATTTTTATTGTATTATACGAAATAAGAATGATATTTTTGAAAATAATGTAGTATAGAAACTTATCATGTATATATATATATATATATATTATTTTTAAGATTCCCAATCGAATCTTGAAAAACTATTGAGCATTTCCAGCAGATGACGCTGTCTTAATATTACAATTATTCTTCAGATAAATATCCCCTAAAAACACGAATTTTATTACTCTATAACATATTAAGTATTTAACATGAATAAAATTACATTTAATCTTTTTTATCTTAGTGGGTATAATTATATAAAATAAAATGACAACCTAAAGACAAACTCTTGTAGATAATTTACGCCTACGGATAAAACTAAATAATAATAGCTCTATTTACATCTTAATTAAAAGATAACTTGACAATTATTTAAACAAAAATAAGATTCTATAAAAATTTCAATAATTTCTTAAATAATTATTAATTATTGTATTTAACGTATATTTATATAATTGAATACATAGATTCATTTTTATCGTTGAATTCTTAATTTTTAAATTTCGTTTTTTTATTTATTATTGGTTATTTAGACTTATTTTCAATTTTTGCCATTCATTTCTAAAAATATTTTAATAAAATTTTATTTTTTGTTTCAGTTTTGTTATGCGAATAATTTGTTCTGTTGATTTATAGAAAATTATGAAATTACTAACTACATTCATTTTAAAATTTAAATATTTTACTTTTATTTCCGTTATTGACTACTAAATTTATTAATTTATTTCATAACAAATGAAAAGTTTCAAGGTAAATTCATATTAAATATACTGTTATGCCATTTAATATTAAAAATTTTGGTGCATAGTTTAAGACAACCATTTTTTTATGATATGTTTGACCTCTGAGAAATTACTAAAATTAAACGGTAAAACAACTTATTAATAGAACCCAAATATAGAATTCTATATTTGTTATCATAAACTAAAGTTAGAGCTAAAGATTGATATGCTATTCTTAATATGAGCCTTCCAATATTTTTATTTTAAAAAAAAAAAAAAAAAAAGAAAAAAAAAAAGAAGAAAATATTAAAAAGTTCTTTTATTTTAAGGGAAAATTCGGTAAAGAGCTCAGGATTCATTACATATTTAGAAAACACTTTAAATATGAAATTCTATAAATCTGTGTAAGCGTATGCTCTGTCAAAATTAAGCGTATGCTTTTTCTATTAAAATGGACCCAAATTTTTCCAATTTGCAGATTTTACCAATGTTTTCCACAAATTTGGTACTTCTTTCAGAAAGATAGCGTGGTGACCAATTACTTAAGACGTCGTTCTGAAAGTAGTCAATTCAAATTCCGGAATAACCTAAAATCCGTCGCGTTCACTTAAGACGGCTGAGGTAAGTTAAATAGGTCGTGGTTGCAGTGGTGTAGAAAGCATAATTGGCGCCCGGGTACGATACCCTTTTTGGCGCCCACGTGAAAAAAATACAAATAATAAAATATAAATATGGGAATTAAATGTGTGTGTGTATTAAGAATATACTATAATATAAATAATACATTATAATAAATAGAGTATACTTGTAATAAGAATACAGTATAAATAGTAACAAAATGTTGTACCTACTATAAAATAATCCAAAATGTAATAATTTAAAGTTTCAGACTAAGCTTTAAATTTAAACAAAATTCCAATTCTAATTAAAAACTCACTTATAATGGATTCGCGGAAAAGTTTCAAAAGAATAATTGGACTTACGTGATTTAAAGAATTAATTATAGAAATATATTTTTTATTTTATATAATTATTTTAAAAAACAAAAAAAATTAAACAGGAAATAATTCGTTGCATATTACTGATATTAGTAGGTGTAGTTATTTGCAATCTAATATAACGAATATTGACATTTTTCTTGCCTTTGCAGAAACGAATTGATTAATTACTTTATGAAAGTTGATCGTTTAAAATTTTTCTTTTTCTATTCTTAAAAATGTTAAATCACTCAGACGGTTTTGAATCATGGTGGATCATGATTACGTCAAAATTAATTTTAATTTGTTGAATGAAAGTTCACAGCTTGCAACTGATGTAGAAATACTTAAAAGTATTTGAATGGCAACTTCTTTTCTCTATCTTCACTGTAGGAGATAAGGCAGATTAGAAGTTCGAATGGAGTTTTAAGCTTAATTTCTTTTCAACTGTAGAGTAACATGTTTTAGTCCCACATTTCTCTATAGAGTTCTATTCCATGGAAATCTGTATGATAAAATTCATGCAAACCTTTACATTCGTTAAGCACGGTGATTCCCAAGGCACACGTCCGAGGTTCGATCCTCGGTCAAGGTCGTCTCAACCTTTCATCCTTTCAGTGAGTCGATAAAATGAGTACCAATCATGCTTGGCAACAAAACACCGGGGATTTCGCTTTAGGCTGGCCACCAAATCGGGACATTTGTTTCACATCCCAGGGCCCTGGCAGGTCTGGGCACTGTAGGCCTTGATCCTGATATTATAATTTTGAAGTCAGGATATTTATTTATTCATCCATTAATTTTTAACTTTTAAGAAAATTGATTTTAATGATTTATGATTTCTACAACAATATCTTAAAATTTTTTTATTCCATATTAATTGTGCATTATTTTACTTATGAAAGACTACAAATTGTGGATCATTATATGTTGAACCTATGTTATATCTTATTTTAACAAATTTTAAAGAATTCTATATTACTAACTTTACAAACTTTAGCTATTTATTGGTAAAAAATAACTGTGAGAAAGACTTTACAACTTTAATTTAGGATCAAATCACCTGATTTTTTAAAATAATATCTTTTTAAACCACAGATTAAAATGATAATTAAAAAAATTTTTTTTATCCCAGAAAATTCCAGGAAAAAACAACTTTCATGTGAAACTTCGCATTTAAAATAGCTTTTTAAATTATATCATTCAGGCCATTAATGTAAACCAACATTTTTTTAATTGTAAAAAGCTTAAATCACAAAGTGTAATATTGATAATTTATTTTTTTAATCATAAATTTCATTTTTATTTTCATATCATTTAATTTAATTCCATTTTTATATCATAAAACCAATTTTTCTGATACCAAAACTAGAACGTTTTTTTAGTAAGTCTTCATCTCATTTCAATGTATGTAACTAAATTGTCTTAGCATTATCAGCATAAAATGCAGATGAGCAACGAAACGCGCTAATATAAACAACAATAATATTTTGCAAATTTCTTAAATCAAAATTTAAAATAAATAAATTTCTTTCAAAACACACATAAATTTAAATAAAATTTTGTATATTTAATAAAATTAGAAATCTTCAACCAAAAAATAAATATAATATTATTAAAAATAATTTTTTCCTCAAAACTGATGCACTCTATGTTGCTCTTTCACGCTTTTCATCGATTCAAATTATTATTAATAATTAAAAATGCTGAGATAAAAATATATTTTAACTGTTATATCGCGTAATTTTATTTAAAGAAATTTTCTCAATCAGTTCACATAATAGGGAAAGTTATCTTCGCATTTTCAAGGCATGTAATAAAACTCTTTTCTTAAGGCATTGAAATATATTTCATTATTAAAAATAAGGGCTAATTTTTACTAAAATCTCTTTCTATTAAGAAATATTTTGGAAGTGCTGCTCATGCAATGGCATAAAAATTTAGAATATTATTTAGGTATTTAAATTTAGATATTTTCGTTATTTACACACTTACAAGATTTGTAGTACAAAACAATAGTACCACAAACATTGAGCAAAGTATAAAATTTAAAAAGGAAAGGATTAAAAGAATGAAAACCGATAATCTAACTCATTAAGAAATGAAAACCGATAATCTAACTCATTAAGAAATGAAAACTGATAATCTAACTCATTAAGAAATGAAAACCGATAATCTAACTCATTAAGAAATGAAAACCGAAAGGATGGTTAAAAGGACACAATTTTTAAAATGAACTAAATTATGAAAAATTATCATTAATGAGGAAATATAAGTGAGTTTCGTTTATGGCAAGCTCCAGTAGCTCTTTCTCATTTTTCATCAACAACCTCTTCTCTTTTCCAAATCTGACTTTTCCCAGGCATATTTTTCCTGGGCATGACACAAAAATTATAAAATGGAAAATTTATTTCTCCGAATAAAATTGATATTATGATAAAACTAAGAGTGAAACTTGCTGAAAAATTTTGTTTATTTTTGAAATGTTGCCTCTCTGAAAACTGTGCTCGGGGCATGACAGACCTCCTTGCTCCCCCCCATCGCTATGCCTCTGCGTGGTCGCAATGTCTTCTAAGAGAAATGATACCTTTGTGAGAGGTCGGTCAAGTTTTAAGGGTATACTGATTAATCCCTGTTTCTGAGTTACGAATATTCTAACTCTGCTGCTTCCGCTAAGTGGTGAGCCCCAACTCTGGCCCATGTTCAGGGAACTTCTTTTCGCAATAATTTTCAGTTTTCTTACATTCTTGTATAAAATATTCAACTATTTAATGTGGTATTTAAGTGATTTCTCTTATTCAAAATTTTTCTTTATATTTCTTAGCCGCATATTAACCGTGATTATTAGTATAGTTTAATATAACACAACTTTAGCCTATATATATATATATATATATATATATATATATATATATATATATATATATATATATATATATATATATATATTGAGCACTTGTCTCTTAGGGGAAGGAAAGATAAATTCCCACCTGACAGTGCTTGCTCAATACTTATAACAGTATTGGGTATGGGAATGAATAATACCAAAAGTTTCACATTCATATTTATCGTTTAGTGAAAATCTTACAGCAAATTCTAAAAATGGCATCCATGAGTGTTGTTGTACAGCTGACACCAGCGAAGGTACAAATGGCACACCCTCTCGGAGATTCCGAGTGACGTATTCATTTTGTTACCGACAACAACAATTCTAGTCACGAGATCTTCTGTTGAATCCACAGGTGTCACGTACGCTACAGATTACATGTGCCCCCAAAAGAAAAAATTCCAGTGGGTTGAGGTCTGATGAAAGAGGAGGCCAAGTCACAGATCCTCTACGTCTAATCCATCGTGCGGGATATGTGGTATTCAAAAAATTACAAACCGTGATGGTAAAATGTGTTGGGGCTCCATCGTGCATAAGCCACAGGTCTCTCAGGATGGATAATGGAACAGCCTGCAATGAAAAATGGAAAGCACTTGCTCCAAGAAGATACGATATGTTGCGCCTGTCAAACCATCTGGTATGATGTAAGGGCCTACCAGGTAATCACCAAGGATACCTGCCGAGATGTTCACGGAAAATTTCTGCTGGTGTTTCCGGGGGGTTGTACAATGGGCATTGTTATCGGACCATTGATTGATTGCGCTTTTCAAGGATAACGTCTACTCTGAATGTGGTTTTCTTCGGTTACCAATAAGAGCAAAATGCTTCTTCTTTGTGGAAATTTGCACATGGTAAATTCGTCACAGATTCTTGAGGCGTTTTTACTTTCCTCTTTTCTGCCTTTCAGAGCGGAATTCGACAATATGTTCCTATGTACTTGTATGGATAGATACTATCACCTTTTTTAATTTGTAAAAACATTTTAGAACACACTGTATATATATATTCGCAAATTAACTCCGGATTTTATGAATTTTTTTTTATCTCCAATGATTTTAATTATGTTTGATAATGATACTCTCATATATGAATCCTTAAAGAAAATATGGGGAATTTCCTTTTTCAAATTTATCTAAAAAGAAATCTTATTATAGAAAAATTTTACTCCTTAACATCAGACTATGCATTAAAAGTCCTCTCATATATTATAATTTTACTATATTTACAGGGAAAAATATGTGAATAGAAAACAAATTCGCTTGATTAATAATTAATATAATTTACAGTTATAAAGAGTTAATACATATTAATTATGTTTAATTTAATTTTGTTTCAGCATACTAAACTATATTCGTTGTATTGAAATTTAGTTGCTTATTTATACACTATAATGTTTTTTTTTTACCATGAGTATTATGCTAATGGAAATGTTTCAGTGGCATGGGAAAAGTAATAATACTTCTTTGTATTAGATTTAGCTGTAATGATGCTCGATTGCCTTCTGAAAAACTTTCATGGAATTAAATAATTCCTGATATTATCTGATAGTAGCAAAATGCTGCACTCAAACATTTAAAATAAAATAAAATGCTCTAATAAAAAGTGTACACTTTTCTCCAATGAAAAAATGTCACAAAATAATTAAGGGTTTTCAAGAAAATAGACTATGTTGAAAGATTATGTTGTGCATTGATAATACAAATTGAGTAATTTAGATTCATTAATATAAGTTTTATGATTATAAAATGACGTAAAAACGAATCCTTTTACTTTATACAAAACTGGTTTAATATTTGATTTTCATGTACAGCAAAGTTTATTAAATTTTTCATCTATGCGGTAGACAAAAATATTTGTTCAAAACTTAATTTAAAATGTTGTTATTTTTTTCTGGAGAATTCCTCTTAAAATCTTGTTTAAGTTTATGTTTGTTTCATCGTAAAATGTATCTTATAATTTATTCCCTCCTAAAATTTCTTTTATGTGAAGAAAGTTTAAAAAAGGAAATTTTTGTTATTATGTGGCTTTCAAATTCGTTTCTGAATAATGTATTCTGAGAAAAAAGTTTCTTTACTATGTAAATGTTGTGAAAAAGGAATATATAAAAACTAAATCAAAGTTAACAAAAAGTTAAAAAATTTAAAAATGATGTCAAAACTTATTGACGTTAGGATATTTCTGGCTTTAAAGTGAATAAATTGAATAGACAGTTTACTTCCTTGCTGAAATCTTAATTGTTTAGTGTCTACTATGTAAACAATTTCAACAATTTCTAATATTAATTATAAAATTTATTTTCTTTCGCTCTTCGAAAGAAGATAAATATTTTTCAAAATAAGTAGGCATAAAAAGTTCATATTTATAGAAAATGTTATTTTTCTAATCACACACATACCGTATTTATGAGAATCTAATGCGCAAAATTATTTTAAAGCTTTAAATAATAAAAAAAAATTGTTTATCGGCGAATGTAATGCGCATCAATGGTGTGAGGAATTTATTGAATCTTATTTTACACAACAATAGATTTGTATATAAACTATCAATCAATGGTATGATAATTTTATTTAAATTTAGATACCATATTTTATACAACAATGGATTTATACAAAAAATAGCAGAACATAGAATTAACCTGTTATTGGGCTATTGTTATGTAAGCCACAAATTATTAATTAACACTACCGTATATACGGTACCTATCATAAAATATGAACATGAAATAAATCATAACATTTCTATCTTGCTAAAAGTTTCTACAATCAGTGATTAATAGTAAACATCTTTATTCATTAAAGTTTTCATCTCTGGAATCCTCGCAGCTCTCTTCGTCCGAAGCAGATTCATTTCTCCTTTCCTCATCATCAACATCCTCGGCGTTCCAGAGCACGTCATCTTCACTGCCATTCAATGAATTTGAAATGCAGCATGTCTTGAAAGATTTCACAATCATTGGTCCTTCGATGCTTTTCCAGGCAGCAGAAACCCAGTGTGCAACAATGTGTGATGCAGCATGCCTAATTTTTTCTGTCGGGATCAATTCACGGTTTGGCTCGTAAAACCTTTCTAACAAATCCTTATGGAAAAATTTATAAAGCCACCTTTAGGAAATCCTCTCCACCATCAGCTGTATTCTGCCCGTATTTACAAGAAGGTAACGCTATTAACATCGCCAGCAGAATCTTAGAAGAGCTGTTTCCTACACAACCTACCACTCTTTTTCAGCGATCTCACACCATTGGCAGTTATGATCCAGAACCCAGCAGGGGAGAGATTGACAGAGCTATCACCTCACTCCCCAATGGAAAAGCACCAGGACTTGATAGAATTGACAACATTATACTTAAAACAGTGGACTGTCACTATCCAGAGCTTCTCAGAACCCTAGTAAAAAATGCTGGAATCTGTGCCACTTCCTAAAGTGCTTCAAAATTGGCTTAATCATTCTATTCGATAAGGAAGGAAAGGACAAACTGCAAGCTAAATCATACAGACCAATTACTCTCTTACCAACGATGGGAAAACTACTGGAGAAAATTGTGACTACGAGATTGACTTTCTTCTTAGAGAGCTATGGTCTTCTTCCCCAAAATCAATTTGGTTTTCGTCAAGGAAGGTCAGTGGACGATGCTCTCCTACACTTGAAAAGACAAATCGAGATTGCAAAAGCCTCAGCAAAACATTGCGCACTAATTTCTCTGGATATTAAAGGAGCTTTCGACTCTGCACCACATTCATCTATGAAACAAGCACTCGAAAGTAAAGGATGCCCAGAAACTATCAAAAACATTCTTATCAGCAACCTGGAAGATCGAGAGTTTGCCCTCAATAGTAATATGGGCATTGTGAAGAAAACGCAAGCCATTGGATGTCCACTAGGCTCCTGCGGAGGACCCATCCTATGGAATTTGCTTGCTGATGAGCCACTACAATTTGACTGGACCACAGTTGGTAAAGATATTGATCCTAAAGCAACAGTTGCTCTCCAGTCCTTTGCTGACGACTTCACCTTCGTAGTGTCAGCTGATAGCGAAAGGAAGCTTGGACGCGTCGCTACAGAAGCCCTTAAGATTTTTAGCAACTGGACCCATAAGCATAACCTGGGAATTTCAATTGAAAAATCAAATTTCCTCCTATTCACGAGGCTGCAATGCGGGCCGCAAATATTTTTAAATAACTTAAGAATAAGGAGAAGCAAGAATATTAAACTTCTGGGTGTATTCCTGGATGAAAAGTTGAATTGGTCAGTACATATCAAGCAGCAAGGTGTCAAAGTCTTTCGCATTCACCAAAAATTACTTAGAATAGCTGGCTCAACCTGGGGATTATCCCAAAAAGAGCGTATTGTACTGTACAAAACAGTGGCAGAAAGAATTCTAGCCCACGGTGTAACACTCTGGGGAGCTAATCTTCGGGTCAAAAATCAGCTACTTCTAGACAAAATACAGAGAAAGCTTTGCTTAATTTAACTGGGGCCTACAAAACAACATCGACGGCAGCTTTACAAGTCATTACTGGCATATCTCCACTTCATCTTACCATCAATACAGAGGCACAAATAAAACAAGAAATAAGGACCACAAGCAGTAACATTATGGAGGCAAGAGTAGCAACGCTTTCAATCCATCCAGGAATATTCAGAGTTGATACGATTGTCAACCCTAACACGGAGTACAACCCTACCCTGAAGAAGCAGGTCTGCCATATTTTCACTGACGGCTCCAAGATGGATGGAGGTGTAGGAGCCGCGTTTGTCATAACACTGAAGGATATCATAATCCACAAGGAAAGTTACAAACTGAATGCCAATTGCTCAGT
Organism: Latrodectus elegans; assembly: GCA_030067965.1. Lineage (NCBI taxonomy): Eukaryota > Metazoa > Arthropoda > Arachnida > Araneae > Theridiidae > Latrodectus > Latrodectus elegans. The sequence continues at coordinate 67,990,340 of CM057811.1, read as the reverse complement.
CTTCCAGGCAGAGCTCTTCGCAATTAAGCAGGCTATTGAGTGGGCCAGAAAGCTAGAACAGAATTGCCTCGTCTGGTCAGATAGTAAAGCAAGTCTTTATGCACTTTGCAATCCGAAAGCCATCAGTCCTTTAGCCAGGCAAATTCAAGAGGAACTTAACAACCAACAAAACATCTCCCTCTGCTGGATAAAGGCTCATATAGGATTTGAAAGGCACGAACTAGCAAACCGTATAGCAGAAACTGCTGCTTCTTCAGATGAACCGGAAATCCATCTCCCTATTCCTCGGTCTTACTTCAAAAGGATCAGGAAAATTGCATTTATTCAGGATTCGCAAACTCTGTGGGATCAGAATACCACCGGACGCCCAGTGTACTCCATCTTGCCAAAAGTGAATTTGAACCAACAGTGTTGGCCAAGACAAATAACGATGTTTGTAACGGGGCATGGCCCATTTCCAAGTTACCTGCATAGAATAGGAGTACAACCCACTGATAGCTGTGCATGTGGAGAAGAAGGTACTCCAATTCATTACGCTACAACATGCCCCATCACGAGTTCCTGGCACTTTACTACCCCCAGTGACAATCTGAAAAGTGTCTGGCTCAAAAACATCACCATCAACAAGGCAGCAAAGCTAAAAATTATTAACCTAATAAACTTTCTCCTTGAATATAGGGACTTAATAATTCCAGAGGAATAGGAGGATAATGATGCCCGTGACGGTGATAGACTTCACCTGGAAGATGATGAGCCGTTAAATCCACATACCCCATCTCTCTCCTATTCTACATTTAGACATTTTTCTCTCTACCTGTAACATTTCACCTGTTTTTCATCTCCTTGATATAGTTGATTATTCAGTCCTTAATATAGTTGTTGTATATAGTTCATTATTAATTGTTTGCTATTTTATTACCATCATTCCAGCGCTCTTACTTAATTACTTAATCACAATTGTTATCCTGCTGTATTGACTTATTTTAATGCATTATGTATAACCTATCTAAACTTTTTTGTATATATAGCTTAGAATTTCATATGACCTAACTTACCTTGAGCCGATACACCTAACAACCAAATCCATATACTAAATGCATTAATTATTCTTTAATCATTATTACCTCATCAATTTGCAGGAAGTGCAGGTATATGTATTCAATTCTGTTTTATCATTCTTAATTTCCTTTTGTTTTTCTATTTATTTTCTTTGTTTCTTATATGCATGTAATTTGATTTGTATTTTATATGCCTGTCTTACCACATCCTGCCATGTATTTTGTCATACACCTATATTGAATGTTTCTTACGAGTCCCCGTGTTAACTCTCAATTGCAATCCGATTTGTGTAAAATAGTATACTTCACTATCCTCTTTACTCTGTAAATGTAATAATTTTCAGTGTCTCCGTATGATTGCAAGCATAATTGTATAGTCTTGTGTGTACTGTGTTCCGTTTTCTTTTCTCTCCAGCGGGTCCATCAAATCTGGTAAAACTCTTTCAGGGTTAGATACAGGGACCTCTGCTGGTGTTTACTTTACATCTCGAAGTTTTGATGATAACGTCCTTAATCCCGTTCTCCGTAATGGTGCAGTGACGAGGCATATCCATCCAAATTGGCGTCTCGTCAGCGTTGCCAATTTGCTCCATTGAAAAATTCTTTTCCTTCCGAAGTGTGATGACATACCGCTGAAATGTTTGTAGTTTTCCCTCAAAATCTGCAGGAAGTTTCTGGCATATTGTTGTACGGCGTCATAGAGGTAAGCCCATCTACTTCATAAGCCGATCCACCCATCCACGGCTAACCTTAAGCTCTTGTTTCGGTATTCTAAGAACTTCAGCCCCCTCTTTTGCTTTATTTCTTATGGTGTCACTAGTCACAGGTTGTCCATTCTTCCTCCTTTCACGTACAAATTCCAAAATATTTTCTTCAATTTCAGGGTGTCTTCCTTTGCGAGGGCTAGTAAATTTCTTTCTAGTAGCTTTAGTTGCAAACAGTGCTAATTTCTGTTGCCACCACAAGCGAATATTGCTCTCAGCTACGTTGAACTCTCTCCCTGCCTTCTACTGGCATTTTTTCAGCATATGGAATTACTTTACGTTTGAAAGTAACGTCATATGACATTTTCTCTGTTTACCCTCCATTTCGTGACTACGTACTTTGCAGTTTGTATCCTCTATGCAATAATGTTTTAACGATAAATGTAACGGTAAATGTAGTCCAGAAATACAGTAATCCATTGTTACGATTTCAATTTAATTGACGTCATCGGCGAACTGCTGACCTTGCACTCGAATCTAATGCGCACTCCAATTTTGAATACTACATTCGGCCAAAAACGATGCACATTAGATTCGTGTAAATACCGTATATAGTTGTTTGATTTTTTCTACTTATGTTCTCCTTCTCAGTGAAAATCATTTGCCGCAGATATTAATTGGGAAGATGACCACATTAACTCTCTACGGGTTGCTGGAGCTCTATGGGTAGGGGATGTGTCCACTATAATCTGTGTTGTCCAAAATCCTTTAGCTGGTGTGGTGTGGATGTGGAAACGAAGGTGCCAGCTCCGGTATAACCTTGTCATTTGACTGTGGTTCAAAATTTGAGGTGCTTGGTGATGGACGAGTGCTTCAAGCCCGTTAATGTTATGTCCCTCAACGTAATGTCCGGGAATCCCCTACACCGCTATGTATGTATGTGCCTCAATGAATTAATTGTGTGATGAATGAATTAATTTACTTGTTTGAAGCACGGCAGAATCTAAAGACCTATTTTCGTGCAATGTGGAACCTCAATCTTTAAGATCTTGTTTTGATCTCTCAGAGGGAATGCCAAGAGTTATATTTTACTTTGATCTGAATTCCACTGCAAACAAGCAAACTAATATTGGATATCATCTTAGACAATTAATGCTAGAAATTATTAATTACATTTCCTGCGATGCGACGAAAATTTAAACCGATGGTAGTCGTACAAAAGATCGTACTGGGAGCGGAATCTATATTAGAACCACTCAGTATGATATTACGCTAAACAACGTAACCCTGACTGACAACGTAACCCTGAATCACTATCAACTCTGACCGATCACTATCAACTCTGACCAAACGTAACCCTGAATCACACTCAACTGACTGACAACGTAACCCTGAATCACTATCAACTCACTTTTGAAGACTTGTTCAGTCTTCAAAAGTGAGTTGATAGTGATTCAGGTGGAACTTTCTGCTATCATTTGTAGCAACTGTGATTTTGGAGAACTTTGTGTTTTATCAGACAGCCGCAGTGCACTGCAACATCTCAATGACTGATCCTCTACAAAGGATGGAACAAATGTATCTACTCTCCTGAAATTGAAAATGATCTCCCAAGACCATGATGTACATCTCCAATGGATTCCATCTTATTTAAATATTAGTGGCAATGAGACCGCAGATTGACTGGCTAAAGAGGGCATTGAGAAAGATACGCCAACTGGTTCCTCATTTCCATATCAGGAACTTTACTCTAATAGAAAATCTAGACCTCATTCAATTTGGGAAATTTCACCAACACATCAATTGTACTTTGGAACATCTTTTGGAATTCTTCTGGAAACAAAATGTGACCGCAAATCTCAGACCTTCTTGGCCAGATTCTCAAGTGGACATCTAAAATGTTTATCGTTTGAACGATGTACAAAAATCTATCCCACTTGTAAAAAATACTGTGACCATCCAGCCTCACTGAAACATATTCTGGATTGCGTCGGACTTTCCCGGGAGGATTTATCCTCAAATCCCCTGCTAGTCATTGACTTTCTAACTGTTAAAAATTTAATGGAGTTGATCTGACAAATGTCAGATCTTTAAAGAGGATAAACCAACAACAACCATTTTGAAAATAAGGAAAGAAAACAGGCTCATAACATCCAAGTTATATTTTTCAATAGTTGGATGTGGCTTATTTATTTTGAAATTCATATAATAACTGAAATAGTGCAGTCCACACCAGAACACTGAAGTTAAACATAATACTTTCGAGCATTATTTTGGAAGATGATTACTTACTTCTTTACTCTGCTATTCATGACTTGAGTTGTGGCAACCCAAATGTTAAGAATGTTTGATGTTTCTTGACCTAATTCTTGTTTTGACTAAGATATTATTTGATGTTTTTTGACCAAACTACTATAGCCATGCTGAATGGTTCTTCATATATTAAGTTTTCTCAAACTCAATATGCATCCATTAGTATTGAGAAAGAAGGTACCAATTCAAACATGGATTTCTCTTGTATCACTTGACCATTTTCTTAAGATACTTGAAGAGGGTGGAACTTTTATCATTAACCAAAATACAACTGCCCAGTGATTCTTCATATCGCTATATATGTATATTTGTATTGTTTTATCTCCATATCGTCATTCAAGAAATTTTATTATCAATTGTATTTATAAGCATACTTAGTATTTATCTATCTGCCATAAATATGTATATTTTGCACTGATTAGATGTTCAAGGGAATTTTTAAAAATAATCTTCTTTGTTGAATGATTTTAAATTAATTTTGCAATGTATGTGTTGAAAAACAAATATTAATTTTGAATAACCGTTGTGCAATAATTTAAAGTTAATAAATATATTGGTTTTTTCCTTTGCATATTTTTCTGAGCAATTTTTAAAGATGAACTTTGACAAGACTGTACTCTATATGTTGTGAGTAGAAGGACAAAAAAGAAAATCTTGGTATACTATGATTTTTCAAGTTCAAAATATATTCCAGATAGGTTCAACGATTTAAGTATTTTACAAAAGTCTGTAATTAAAGATTGTAAAAAATGCAGTATATCTAAATTTCCAAGACAAAATTATGTAATTGAAGTAAAACGTATATTTTACATCATTTTCTGTGGGAAAATATATATTAATTGAACAATTCGTTAATTCTATTATTGAAGTTTGTTATAGAAACAAATAAAATTATTTTGCTCTTCTCATATTCGTTTGGAAAAGACATCATTTTAACGAAATTACATGGTTATTTTCAGCGATACCTTATGTTAGACAAATCCATATTCAACGCTTCAGAACAAGCTCAAGAATTTATGTGATATCTAACGCTTATAAAATTGATAGTCAGAGCAAAAGCATAAATGCACAAATTGTTCACAGAATTTTTTTTGTATAACTTCACAGAAGTTTCTTTGTATTCATAGCACCAGTTATAAAATTAAATTTTTTATCATTTGTTTTGGGATAAGGTGATTTGATGTCTCAACAATGTCATTAATTGGAATTCATGGCTTTTAATTTTGTGCCTATACATGTTTTCATTTTATTTTGTGCCTATACATTCCGTTTCACACGTGTAACTTGTGCTGAGAAATCACTGAAAAATCGTTAAATGAATTTATTTTTAAATGACACAAAACGAGATGAGTAATTAATTCTTTATTTATTGAAAGATAAAGACAAGTATATAAGTCCCTTCACCTGTTAATGGCTTAGTTAATAAAAGGTATCGAAAAAACTTTGTAAAGGCTCAGGTTCTGTTCTTGTTGTTCCAAGGAAATTACAAAATTGCTTTTAAAATAATTTTAATCTTCCAATGTTTTCATGCTTCGTTTTGGTTTTACTAACCTGCATTAAGAAAAACTAAAGAAAATTTACTTGCACTTAATTTCAGCATTGAATACCTGTAATACTTCTGATGCAAGAAACGACGATTGTTAATTTAAGATTTTTATATCTCACAGATTCATTCAAAATATATTTTTTTAATGTATGATGTGTGTTGTTTTTTACAAATACAGCTTTAAATAGTTAAAAGTTCCCAAATTTAATAACTTAATTTTAACACGAATTAAAAAAAAGCAATATTTTGTTTTATTACATTGTAATCAATTTAATAATCATTTGGTAATTGAGTTGCAATATTTCTTAAAACTTTTATTTCCGAATTTTTCATAAATATATTCAAGTTATATTTGTTATATTTTAAATATATATTCTTTAATATAAAACTATATATAATGTAAAGTTAAATATATAAAATATATATTCATGTTATCAATTTTATACATATTATTATAGTTTATTTGAAAGCAATATAATAAGTCACAAAATCTTTTGAATGCTTTAATGCCCTTTATAATTATCTGAAAAAATTTTCCTTTTTGTGAAAAAAAATGTACTTCATTGACGCGTTTCTAATATTTTAATTTTTACTATCGATAAAGCATTAATGCCCTTTGTTATGATTGGCTAATTTATATCTATACTGATTTAACCTAAAATGTATCAATTAGGAAATTTCTTCCTAGCATTTTCTTTGTTCTTACGAGTCTTCTCTTTATGCTTTTCACCCTGACCTGCTAGCTTGTTATTTGCTAATATTGAATTCTTATAAATTTTTTTAAATAAAATATTATTAGAAGTGATTTCAAATTATCTGTCAAGAATTAAAATTCTCCATTTACAAGATATTACAAAGATAAGGCATTCATTATCAATACATATGAGAATCATTTGCAACATAAGTCAATCTTAACGTAGGAAGAAGACACAAAAGATCTTGGAAAAATGTGAATTGTCCTGAGATAAAGTAAAATATTTTTTTAAATGTGCGAAAATGAATTTAAAAATATTTTTTAAAATGTTTAATTTAACAGCATTTTAAGGGAAAAATAGAGGATTGGTAATTTTATTTTTTTTAAAACTATTTAATCTTACACAATTCAACTTCTGATAATTTAATTTATGTACTATGTGTTACTGAATAATGCATTCTCTATTCCACAATTCAAAAATTGCTTAAAACAATATTACACACACACACACACACACACACACACACACACACACACACACACACACACACACACACACACACACACACACACACACACACACACACACACACACACACACACACACACACACACACACACACACGCACACACACACACACACACACACACACGCACACACACACACACACACACACACGCACACACACACACACGCACACACACACACACACACGCACACACACACACACACACGCACACACACACACACACACACACACACGCACACACACACACACACACACACACACACACACACACACACACACACACACACACACACGCACACACACACACACGCACACACACACACACACACACACACACACACACACACACACACACACACACACACACACACACACACACACACGAGGGTTACTCTGAAATAATTAGAATTTACAAAATAAAAATAACGGTTTAATTTTAAAATACAAAGTATTTTAACACAGAAGACGATTTTTTACTGACTTACTTCAACTTGCTTAGCATTGAAGTACAAATTGCAACTTGCTTAAACAGAAGAGAAAATGGAGTTGACGCGAGAACATTTTCCCGCTATGATTTTCTACGATTTTAAAGCAGGATTAAATCAAGAAGAGTGCGTTCAACGGTTGCAATTAGCATTTGGTGATGAATCTCCAGCTCGTATTTAGATGGTTTAGAGAATTTAGAAGTGGTCGCAATTTTCTGGATGAAGAACACACAGGAAGGCCGCCGTCGGCAGTAATCCTGGATAATGTGTTTGCCATATGAAAAATGTTAATGGATGATAATCGCTGTACCTATCAAATGATAAAGAAGGAGCTTAACATTGGATTCGCAACCACACACAAAATCATTCATGAAGAATTACATATGAAAAAAGTAGTTTGCTGTAGGGTTCCCCATAGTCTAACTGAGCACCAAACAGAAGAGCGTGTCAGAATCAGTAAATAAACTCTTAAATTGCTAAATGTTGGTTGCCACTGGATCATTTCTAAAATTATAACAGGTGATGAAACGTACATACCGTTTTTTGACGTTCCAACACGCCAAGAAAGCAAGGTATGTATCTTTGAAGATGATCCCACGCCGACAATGGTGAGAAAACAATGCGCACTGAAAAAAGTGATGTATGCCGTTTTCTTCAGAAGTACGGGAATGGTCAAAGCCATCAAGTTGGAAGGACTGAAGACAGTAACAGCAAACTAGTATACTACTAAATATCTTCCAGAAATTCTACAAGAACTGAATGTTAGGGGACTAATGCTTCACAATGACAATGCATTTTCACATACAGCCGGAATAACAGTTGAGTTTCTTAAACAAAAACAAATTAAAGTGATCGAACATCCGCCGTATTCACCTGATCTAGCTATGTGCGACTTTTGGTTATTCTTTAATAAAAATAAAAAAAAACTTACGTAGACATCGTTTTTATTCAGAAGAAGAGATTGATGTGGCTATACATGCATTTTTCATTTATTCCAAGAAATGAATATCTTGAGGCATTTAATCTGTGGAAAATTCTTATACAAAAGTGCATTGATGCTGTAGGAGACTACTTTGCACACACGTAAAATTTTGTAAGCATAACTTTAAAAACCTAGTTGTATCTTAAAAATTTCTGAGCGACCCTCATATATATATAAATTTTAACTTTTTGAGAAAATCAGAAGTGATTTTCACTAATTTTGTTATTCCTATATTATAATTATATATTTTAATGCTATCATTAAAAACATCTATTATTGTTAAATATTTCTGATGCATGTTTGCTAAATATTTGTTACGTTTATCTATATAACTTACTCATTTTTCAGATATTGCTTGCTACCACGAAAATCAAACTTCATTTAAGACTTATTTGTAAAATTACTCTCAAAACATACTTTGCAAATCATAAGAATTATGTTAAAAAATGGCATTTGATTAATACTATTAGGTGAAACTTGAAAATTTTAAGCCAATAATTTTCTTTGCTTTATTTCATGGAAAATTAAATAGTTCAGGTAAAAAAAATTGAGATCACATCTACGAACACTATACATTGAAAACTTTTATAAGAATGTTAGTTCACTATATTCAAACTAATAAATAAATTCTGATAAAAACAATAATATAAAAATTTTTGTTTATTTAAATTGTAAATAATTAAAATTTTATTTATATTAAATATTAATTGATTGATTCTGATTGGAAAAAGGAATTTCATTTGAAATTATATTGAGTCTCAGTTTTTTATGAATTTGCACATATAAGTGTATCTTAATTTAAAAAATCAGATACTACTAATCTTTGGACACTACGTAACATTATTCAGTAATAACTTTTAGTGTTTTTAATTTATAAACCTGTAAAATTGTTTATACAAAAAGAAATATATGAACATTAGGAGAAAAAAGTATTACATTTTCAATAAAATGTGTAATTTTTAAAAGGCGCTGTATTCAAGATGAAAAAAGTGTTTTTAATCCTTATTTGACAAAAATGCAATTTTTTAATTTATGATGAACCTAGAAACATCAAATGCTCTTCAGTCATTGATTTCAAGGACATATATTTCAATTTTTTGTTTAAAGTTAGAAACATAATGGCTTTATTTAAAAATATTGACAAAATTGTTTTGTCTGAGTGAGTTTTTCTCACTTATTGTTATTTAAATAGGAAAATAATGGGAATTATCTAGTGACATTTGCAACTGGTAAAAATGATCTTTTCAATGATTCCTAAACAGAATTATCTTTCCAATTGATTTATGTGTAAATTAAGAAATTCTTGATAAAATCAATCTAACACTTTGTTGAAAAATGGACTAACCGCTTTTTTAATTCTCTGTTTGGAATCAAAATAATTTATAGTACTTTCTAAAATAAAATATCTATTTCATCATTATTGTATTTTCCGATTGTGTAATTATTCCATTATAAACAAATATATATAATTTTATACATTTTGTTTAAAAAATAAATAATGATTCTCTTTTTTATGTTTATTTGACAACAAATACTAATATATATATATATATATATATATATATATATATATATATATATATATATATATATATATATATATATATATATATATATATATATATATATATATATATATATATATATATATATATGTATATATATAACCAATTATCTACAAGGATAAAATATATATACTATTTCTTAGTATATAATGTATTACCTTATCAAAGGCGTTTTTAAAATGTTAATCTACAGTACTTTTTATTTATTCTTCTATAAATCAACAAAAAAAGTTTTAGTAATTTTAAATTTATGGATGATTCTATTCATAGGAATATTTTATTTCGGCTGGGAATGGGGATGCTAAATCTAACTATGCAAAGCAATGAGAATTTTCTGAATAGCAAATGAAAAGAAGTAGTTACTTTAGGAGTAAATTTTATGTACAATTTATGTTAATAAGTGCCTCTGCTAAAATTGAATAATGGTTTTCTCTCTAAAATATGATTATATTTTTGTATTTCCTAGTTTGCTAATATTAATACATATTTTATACAGCATTTTAAGCATATGAATATATTAAAATATATAAATTCATTTTCTGCAGATAAAATTTTCCATCTATTTAGTACTAATATATGAAGAAAAACATTTATTTTTTTCAGTCGTTCATAAGTATGTACATTGTAAATTCGACAGTTCAAGTAATTATTTTAAAATTATATATAAATAAGAAACTTTAAGTTATTTTTCATTGATATTGTAAACAATATAAAGTAGATATCAATGAGCAAAACGTATATAAAATGACTTTAATTTTAAGTAATATTTTAGTTTTATCCAGACAACTAAAAACATTGCAATGTTTAAAGCAAAAACACTTCTCGGGAAGATAAAGTTTCTGAAAAGAGAAAGAATGCCCCCTCCATTTCGGGTCGACAGATTTAATATTAGAGCTTAGCGGGTGAGAGTTATGGTGTGGAAAAGCTACACCATAATGTATACTGAAGATGACAGACCGGGTGTTTCGGAGCTACGGATGATTTACTCGGCTGTTGTATCAAGCAACGAAGCCATACGAATTTATGGATGGGTGTGCACACCAACAACCCCACCCCCCTTTTTTTTTAAGATCAACGCGCTTGGAGCGGAAGAATAAAGGAAAAAAATTAAGGAAAAAATGAAAGGAATTTTCGTGATCGATAGTTGGAGGAGGAAATCGTGGATTGTCATCGATATAATCATCATCATCTCGGCGTTGGGGAGGACTGACAGGCAATCGGAGTCCATCTCATTGTCAATATCGTCTGCGTGGAGCCGGGAGGAAATTTATGGACCTTGAATCCGATGTGAGAATGGAACTGGGTATAGAGTAGTAAAATGCAAAATTATATTAAGCTCGGAGACGCTATGGATTTTTTTTTTGTCTTTTTATCGGATCTTTTGAAAATGTACATGTAAAATAGGTACATATCCAAACTTATAGTATCTAAAGTAGAGAAAACGGAAAGTATTGACAAATAAGCTGTGATATCGAGCTTGAAACATAAACTTGAATATCTACTTTTTTTAAAAAAAATTTCTGCAATTATCGCAGTTGAAACATTTAGCTCAGATTTAGGTAATCAAAACATCAATATATGAATCAAAATCTCTTTAATTCTAGATGATAAAATAGTAAATAGCTTAAAGGATTTTGAGATATTTTTGGATTTCAAGACTTTTGTCTTAAATTCAGACTTTTGGTATTACCATTATTTAATCTGAGGGGAGAAATTTTTATAACTTTTCTAAAATAATCGATTAACAGTTATAGTTTTTAGTACAAATCATGCTTCACTCTAGTCTTTCATTTTACTTCGAAGAAGCAAAATCACTGAACGTAAAGAAATGCTTATACATCCTTTCAAATATTAATTATTTTAAATTTTTTTACCATTTTATATGAGCTTTGGTATCAATTATACTTTTATTATTTTTAAGGGTTTAAGTGCCACTAACCCTGTCTAGTAATCAGCGTGTCTGACTGTGGATAGGGAGGTCCTGGGTTCGAATCCCGGTTCGGGCATGGATGTACTTTCTCTCTCTAGCTATTCTGTCTTTCTATACTATCTATTCCTTTTGTAAATGGGTTATGAATGGTTGCCTACCCTATAAACAGGTGCCTATGGCACGTGTGCACTGAGGAAGTCGGACTCAACACCAAAATATGGTTCAGTTGGAAAAGTAGAGCCACGCACCCCATATTGTCAGCCTAGCTGGCACAAGACAACAACAAGGGATTAAATATTAATTTCTTAAGCAAATGTTAACTTCACATTTGTACTTCCCAACGCTGAATAATCTGATAAAGAAATTATAATTATTGGTGCAAACCAATAATTATAATTTGGAGTACAAAGTGGAGTTTGACTTAAAAATATTCATAAACGTCATATTCTCAAATATCGTACTATTCAAGTTTAAATTCTAATCAAAATCTATAAATTAAATTCTTGAATATAAAATGTTTTCGAAAAAATTAATTTTAAAGATTTTATTTATTTATTTTTGGTAAACAAAATTAAAATATTAACTAGAAGATATTATGGTGCAAACGTAAAATTATTACAGATAAAATATTTTGAATTGAATTGCGATTAAGCTTTTGTTTTAAGTAAAAGGAATTGTAAAGAAAAATATCTTTTCTTTAATAGCTTGTAAAAAGTGCTAAAGTCATAGACATTAAAGCACTGATTTGCCTTCTCTCCGACTTCTTAGAAGGAAAGACAAATCTATGCCTTTAAATGTAAGGTAGTAATGAGATAAAAAATGAAATTTTTCTACCGTTGAAACTTCAAAGCATATCATCAAACATTTATTTTTATTTACTAAAAAGTAATCGCAATGATTGGTAAACAAATCTTTAAAATATCGAAATAATTCTTAGAGAGTTTCAAGAACGACATGTAAATTATATGTAGGAATAAGCAGTGGGAGATTATCAATCTAAAATAATAATATTTGTGCTTTGTAAGGAAAGCATTGGGCCATGCATGTGATTTATGTGCTCATTAAATATATATAATCATAAGTCCTGCTTTTGATTTTTGAGCAGTTACCATGGGTGTGATAGTCTGGATTAGAATACACCAAACATCCACCGAGTGCATGTGATATACGTTCTCATTAAATATGTGAAATCATAAATCCTGTGGTTGGTCTTTCAGCAGTTACCCCGGATGTGATAGTTTGAAGAAAATTTTCTCTTTCTTCAGATCAATGTCAAAATTGAGGGAGTGTATCCTCTTGTGGTGCCATCTATTAGAGGAGTACTTAGAGCAAAGTCGTACTTTCACCTTCGTGATGCTCTGGTCAAAGGAAAGACGTTTCTTCTGACTTAAAATTATATAGCTGTCAGCAAAGCGAGCTTGACCTATTCAAGTAACATCAACAACATGTTATTTTCTATTCATAATCAATTAAAGCAATACAAGGATAGCTTTTATAAATAGATAACAAAAATCACACAACGTAAACTAACATCTTTCTTACTAATATTAGTTCATAAAAGTTAATTATGCACTTGGATGACAAATTATTCCTTAAAGTTAAAAAAAAATTTAATGCTAAAGTTGTGTTATTGCAAAATAAATTTAGGAAGAATTTTCCTTTCGTACAAGTTGTTACTCCGTGTGGACTGTAGCACGTCTCTTTTTGTTTTCGTAGGGGCCATCAATTTCAATGCCCTTAGTTATTATTTTATTGTCAATGATATTTAATCTTGAGTAACTAATCTTTTAGTGTTTCCCATTGCGCTATAATTTTTATTACAATAAATCTATAATAAAAACGAAATAAAAATAAAAATCTGTAATAAAAAGAAAATAAAAATTTATAGTAAAATATACTGTATCATATTTACGCGAATTCGATTATCATCCATATTTTATTATTAAGTGAATGCCAAATCACGTACTAATGTGATCTATTACACGATATGCTTAAGATTTCTGATGGACCAAATCAATTTGAGTATTAATATAGTTTCAGGCAGCGGAGAAACGCTAAAGAAAGTGTGATATAATCTGGTTGAAAGTTTAATATTTACCACCAAATGCCTTATTTTTTAAAATTAAATTTCAGCTTGAATATAGTTGAGAGTATTTGCTTCATATTTTAGAAAATATTTAGTTTCACGAATAAATAAATATAGATTTTTGGGTGATAGATGAACATTTATTAAATGCAAAAAGGTATTCTAATAATAAATTATTGGAATTCTAAAATAAAATTTAGCATGCTATATTTTTCATTTGAAGTTATTATTCCTATTATACGATATACATATTATTTATATTATAAAGAAATTGATTTTAAAATAAAAAAAAAGAGTGATTGAAATTCCAAATAATCTTTTCATCAAAATATGAAATATGAATAAAGTTAAATTTTACAGGAAAATCTACCACAAAAGGTAAATATTTCAGCAAAAATATTTTACAAATAATTTGACCGTGTATAAAAAGTATATTCTAGTATTATCCTATTTATGAAAAAAGTATATATATATTTTTTTCTAAAAAATATTTAAAAATAAACAAAATGTTAATGTATATGCAAAGATATTTCTCAAATAAAGATTGGCTGCATATAAAAAGTATATTCTGGTATTATTTATAAGCAGATTTAAGTAATAACTAAGCATTTATTTAAAACAAAATAGTGGTTCAGTGATATCATTTTAAAAGACACTTAGACTTGTTTTGTAACCATAGGACACTACGAGATGTGTGAAAACATTTAAACAAAGAAAAATTATAAAGTAATCATTAAAAAACGAAACAAATAACACGTAAAAACACTTATATATAAAAGGCATTATAGTAACTTCATTACGGTGATTGCTTAAAACAATGTGACACGTCAACAGAAATTAAAAATTACGGATAATAAACAATTCCTTAGCATAATTTAAAAATATATATCTTATGAATTGAATACACTTTAAAATTCAAGTTTTCTTTAATACTTCATTGCATGTTTGTTACTGAATGTTTTCTTTAGATTTCAAAGCACATTTTTTTATCCGTTTTACCATTTAGTTGTGTGGAATATAATTTCTTTTAAGTAGTATTGTCTATTCTCATCTTATATTTGTTTTATTCCAGCCAGACATTAATACCATCCGGTTTTATTTTTCATGAATGACCTCATTGTTTAGTTAAGCTAATTTTCATCGTGTCGATTCACTGAAATTTATTTAGGCTCTGTCTCAAGACCAATTACTATCATCTTACACATTTACTCGTCAACAGCGGTGTTTGCCAGCATTTTCATTACAGTGCACATTCTTAAAGACTTTGTATGTCTTAATAACATCCTTTCTCGTGGAATAGTTACCAGCTATTAACTGGCGGAAATTGTCTCGCGGATAAATGGGCTCTGTGGATGGTGGGAAGTAAATAGATAACCAAAAAAGACGTGATGGCAATTGGTAAATAAATACCAGCTCGTAAACTTACGCTACAAAATAACAAATAACAGCATAACAAAATAACAAAGAATTATGTATAATGTAAACATGTTTTTGTAGTATCAGTTTTAATAATCAATTTTTTTTTACTCTTTAATATTTTAAATTAAAAAATGACATCAAAATGTTTTTAAGCAAATATGTTTTACATTCATTGAATGAGCCAAATGTTTAAATTAAGCAAGGAGTTATGGTATAAAATGTTCTCCTTATGTTTACCTAGTGAAGTAAATATTAAAAAAATAAAGAGATCGTAAGAGAGTGTAAAAAATTAACTGTCATTATAAATGTCTGTAATTTTTTACATTTTAAAGTGAATTTGATAAATTAAATTTTATAGAGATATTTATTTTTTTTATCATCAGGTAATCTTTTTATTAGAATATTTTATCATATATAACTATATTTATCTTTACAGCTAATGCATTACTTCATTTACAAACGTCTAAGAATTTGTCTATAAATAATTTTAGACTATTTGAAAAAAAGATTTTATCATTGATTACATTTTTTATATTACATCTTTAAAAATGAGTATATTTTTATATAAAAAAAATTTTCATTCAATTTTAAATTTAATGTTATAAAACGTTTAGAAGAGAAATAACTCCAAATTTGTGCAAAAGGAAGTAGCTTATAATATTGGTAGGGAAAAAAGCAAAGAAATCAAAATCGTCATTTGTATATAGAATGTATTTGAATCCAAAGAGGAAATTTATGAATTTTTCAATGGATTTTTTTATTGTGTGTTTCAATTAATTAAATATTATTTAATATTTCCGATTCTTCAATTGTATCAGAAATTCTTCTTGGTGCATTTTACGGTATTGTTTCCCCAATTGTCACCAATAGTTTATTTCACATTTTGGGCATTGTTGAATAAAATTCTATAAAAGATATTATATACTTAATGACTATATTCAGAAAATACATAAATTTAACACTAATTTATTTTGAATGAAAAGTAAAATAATATTTCTAATTGGAATGTTGTCATTTCTTTCTTTTAAAAGAGCTTTTCACCTTTCAGTTCCTAAACATATAAGACATGTTATCGCTTTATATTGTGAAATTACATTTGAATTGGATGATTCTTTCTACTACCCCTCTGAACAGAAATAACTCTAACTTCTGTTTTAAGGTTCGACATTCGATGCTTATTTAAATATTATAGATATATAGAGAGATATTTATTACAACAGTAGAGAAAGTTACACAAAAGTGTTAGTCAATTTCATTTCCTTTACTGTTGGAAGGTAGTTGGACCAGTCTTTAACTCAAAGATATTCATGTTAATTGAATAACAGAGAGAGAGAGAGAGAGAGAGAGATCTGCTGAAATCGCTAAAACTTTTTAAAGTTTACTGTGTACATCATACTTCACTTTATGTAAAAAAAAAAAAAAAAAAAAAAAAAAAAAACCCTAACTGCAGTACTTAAATCAGGTACAAGATTTAGTAATTTATTACTAATTGATGCTGTTATTTATTGTCAATTTTTTAGAAACTCTATCACCATCATAATTTATTGAATTATAAAAAAATATATCTTATATTTTTCACATCGATTCTATCTTATTATTGAGCCTAATATTGTTTTTCAATTTTTGATTTTTTTCACCAAAAATAAAAATGCAAACAAGAGGGAATGATTATGTTGTAAAACCGTTAGAAAACTAAAATATTTTCTAATAAAGTAGTCTGCAAAAAACCATACTTTATCTACATTTATTAAAACGTTTTATTATTTTTATATATGGTATCATACAAATTTCTTATTTTCCTTATTAATTTCTTTACTGATTTTTTTCCATTCCAAAAGTGAATTGAAACAGTCATATTATTCTATTAGGCATTAGGTTGGATATAAACATGGTCAGTAGATCAATTTTTGGCTCTACAAATAGTAGATTTGATGGTTTCTTATGTAGAAGACACCCGATAGGTCCATAATATATCTGAAAGTAGGTGGGCTGTCCTTATTTAGAAACGTTGTAGACTAGATTTGATCTGTCACTTTCAGAAATATCATTCCACATGGAGGACGTTGCGACCAGTTGCTATTTTTTCATGTACCACACATCATTGTAGAAACATCAAATATTTGCTTAGCTAATATAGAATTAATATATTTCGGTAATGAGAATAATGCTTTTCCAAACTTGGCCACAGTAGCCTACAACAAAAAAAAAATGAGAATACTCTTCAAAAATTGATTATTTTAAACTAAAAATGCAAAATTTGTGGAAAATCCTTTTAAATGCACAGTAAAACTGTCATATTCATTACAATTTATTGTATTTTTGAAGTAAGTTGTTTTGAAAAAGAGATACCAGTTGAAAAATAAGCAAAATAAAGTGTAATAACAGTTTTTCTAGGAAAAAAAATGATAAATATTCTATTTTTATTTACATTTATTATTGGGAAGGTTGGAAAAAAATTTCAGTTTAAAAATTGTAAAAGCTTACAACTAGCTTAATTGAAAAATTACCATCTATACTTTCTCTGAAACTTTTCGATGTCTGTTCAGATTAGAAGCTTATATGACTACAGACAAAACCTTCCATATACAATCCTGTAATATAGTTTCGTCTTAACACTATAGAATAAATTACGGAAAGCTCGCATATAACACCGGTTAATTCGAACACAATAAGAAAATAGTGAACATTTTGTAACATTCTCCTTCCACAACATTAAATAGCGTACTTTTTATTCAATGTGTTTAAAAATTGAATTATTTTAAAGTAATGAAGGAACGTTCTGATGCGCTATCATACTTTTATGTGAAAATATATAGTAAATTAATTTTTCGAGATATAACATAAAGCGTCATGCATAGTTTATGCGATGTGTGTTACAATCTCACCGAAAATGCCTTGTGTTACTCTTCTTATTGCGCATTACAAAGATAAAAGTATCACAATGGCGCTGCTGATACCAAGGAACCGGCCAGGCACAGCGACCACTTAGCCGCCGAGACGTTGCCCCGGGTGCACCACATTGGGTGGGCCACCATCGCACCCTCACGCATGCCATAGGGACCCGTTTATACGGTAGGCACCATTCATACTTCATTCACACACACATTGAAAGGACAAAGAAAGCATAGAGAAAGAAAAAGTACATCCATGCCTGAACCGGGATTCGAACCCAGGACCTCCCTATCCGTAGTCAGGCACGCTGACCACTAGACAAGCCGGCTGGCACATTAGAATTGTAAATCTTTGCAAACATAAGAGTTGTTTTCTTTGTTGATAAATTAACTGTCATTATTTTCACGAGATTGTTAAAAATTAGAAAAAGCATCTCACATTGGTGAAAATTTTAAATTAAATAATATTCCGGACTATATTAAGGAAAATGAATGAAAGAAATAAGAAGCGTAGTTTTTGCAAGATCTTCGATAGTTACAAGATAAACAGCTCATGAGCTTAGCATTTAAGATTTACTATCGCTTTAAGGAATAAGACAAGTTTTCTTCAATTCCAAACTTTGTAACAAAAAAATATTTGAAAAATTCTGAATAAGCTATGCTATGCATAGTATAGAAATTATAGGTGAAATCGATTTGACTAGTTTTCAAACTAGCAGGTTGTGTTCATAAACTATTCAAAACATATGTGAACTAAGTTACATTATTAGTAAACAAAGTTACTCATCAAGTTTCATATGTTGAGAAAACTGATGATTTTGATGGAAATGCACTCAACAGACACTTCGTATCGAAAAGAAATAAAGCTAATTTGGATATAAGCAGATATAAGTTGAGTAAATACCATATAATATTACCTTTATGCTATAAAACTTTGAGTATGCTACTTTTAAGTATCAAAACGACATCGCATCTTTGCCACTTAAAGAATCAAAAACATCTGTTTTAAACTCATTTCGGAAGAAGGCGTGATCATTTTCAATTGGAATAGAATTTGTTTTTAGATTCTCATTAAATCAAATCAATCGAATATTAGAATTTGATGAATTAGTTGTATATGATTTTCTAGACATTGAAATCTTCCTATTTATTGATTCTCATAGATGATAATTTGATGCAAATGGAATCCGAAAAATGGAAATCGTATCTGTTCTGAAAACATTAACGAGGAACAGTTTAAAATTATAATTGAATATTAAAAATGAATAACCTATACTTAGTTAAAAAACTAGATGTCATTTATTTTTAGGGCAAGTCTTTCAACTGAATAAAGTTAAATTTGGTCTATTTTTATACCATGAATGACAATATCTTTGTACAAATTTGCTAACATTCTAAAATTATAATTTTTTTTTTCAAAAATATAGATACAAAGTTTATAATAACTCAATGAAGAAAAAGATTTATAAAGTAAAGATGATATATTTCAATGGAACATCATTCTCATATTTGATTAGACTGAGTAACAATGAAGAACTATTCATTAAATTAAGAGGACCTTAAATTTTATTTCGTTTTGGGTTGTGCATACTTTCATATTTTTGTTAAAAATCAAGTTTCTTTTAGGGGAATAAGATAATTTTTATTTCTAATAATTTTTTGATATGTAACACTGCCTTTTTTCTTCCTGGCTCTGTCTCATATAACACGGTATTTTCTAAGAAGCTATTTACCGTGTGTTATAAGTCGAGCTGTAGTAGGCGAATGATTACATATGAATGATCTCATATAATTTATATCAGGAATATGCTTCATTCGAGTTTGTTTATTGAAATATTTCAAGATAGTGTAATGACTAATCATATATAATAAATTTTTTTCTAATTTGACAAATTTGAATTGTAGAATAAAGTATTATGATATTCAAAGGTATTCCACGTATATCTGTGAATGATGTGATGTGTAATTTTAGTAAGATTCAATTATATCTATTCTAGTATGTAAAAATATTCTCACAGTTTATATTATTTTCAAAAATATATATTTAGGGCACAAATATTCGTTTTATTTCATTATTTATAACAGTATAATGCAAAAATATCTTTTTTAAATAACAAACGATAAGATTAATGGTCACAGAAAAATATTTGACTTATTCTATACCTTAAATAAAAACTGTTAAGTAGTAGCAAATATCAGTCTTTTAATAATAAAAATTCAAAAATTATTAAAATTATATTCTTGAATAAATTTTATCTTTTTAATTGGACGAATTTATGCCAACGACAACTTATTTGGTCTCGCAATCTTTTTCATACTATTCAAGAAACAGACGAATATACGAACACTCGAACTCATCTAATTAGAATTATTTGTACCCGTGTCTCTGAATCATTATTTCCTACATAAATCCACTTAACACAAATCATACTTCATAAAATTCTCTGTACCACATATAAATATATAACGTAACTTGATTTGAGTACGATTTGCGAAAGTCTCATTAGGAACTTAATTATATTTTGAGATGCATTTTAACTTTTTTAAAATTTAATACACCAATTAAAAAGTTGTGGACTATAATTTGTTTAATAATTTCTTAAAACAGTATTTGTATATTTTATACATTATAAGACGTTTAAATAAAGTAAAATAATTTTAATTTATATTAAAATTAGCTTAATATTGTTAAAAATTCTTATTAAACTCAGAATTCTGCCAATTAAATGAAGCCGTTTGACTACATTTCTACTTTGAAAGTCGATAAAGTATCATTTCATATTTTATATTAAAGATTTTTATCATTATTTATTAATTTGCTTTATGTAATATAAAAATATATAGTTATATTTTTGCTTGAATTGTTAGTTATCATGATAAAATATTTCACTTGAATATCTTACAGCAATTAATAATCTAAAATGCAAAGAATAGGCTTATACCATTCCATAAAAAATACCTTTTGTGAAGGAAATAAACTTCAGAACACCAAAACAAATTTTAATAAAATAACAGTTCTATAGCTTAATGTAACACTAAATATTTTCAAATATTGTTCGTAGTTACATGAAATTTATTCCAGGCATTATTATATCCACACGCGATTGGTCACGGTTTACTTCATCACTACTCTAGATACGGTTTGCAGTCGTATCTCAGATTGGTGGCTCCAGCTTGTTAAACAGATTAGTGAGTTATCTATTGAATGCGTTTTATGTGTATAAAGGGTTCTGAATGCCAATCGCATTGAAATGCATCGGGATTCAGCAGAATATTTGCTTATTTGATTCATAAACTCTAATGTTAATTATGAAAATCTTCTTCATAATTATATAAAAATGATTGTTGTTGTCTGTTAATTAAAAAGCATCTCTATGAAAAAATTTTAAAATAAATATATGCATATTTTATGTAAATATATAATACATGAAATTCTAACTAATATAAGGAAGAGGCTAAACTTAATAAAATTTTTATTAATAAATTTATATTGACTCCTTTATTTCGATTCTATCAACAATAATTTAAATTAAAAGCCATAACCTATTGAATCTTTTACTTATCATTGATATTTCCGTGGAAAAAAATAATAATTTCTTTGGAAATGAGTTAAGGTTTTTACTTTCTTCTTTACTAAAAGCAAAATATCTGAGCAACCTAAAAATAAAATTTCTTTTTAGTTGAAAATATATATTTCACAAAAATATTATTTAAATTGATTGATTCTTATAAAGATGATCTTTAAAACTTCCTGATTAAAAGATAATTTCTGCTGATACATTTGTTGTTATTGGTGTTTTATTTATCCCAAGAAACGCACGTGGAATACGAAGCACCTAAATGCTGTTGAAATTTAACTTGTATTAGATGTACAAATGTCTTACAAAGGTTTTACTTCAAGTGGAATCAAATCAATAGCTTACGTGTTTCTATAATAAATTTTCTGTAAATTAAGTGTGTATGTATTGTTGCACACTTCAACACATTTTCCCCTGCATAATTTTTAGCATTGTCCACAGTTATAATGATTCTTATTTATTAAGTCTTAAGCGTATCCTTCGTAAAAGGAATCATATTCATATTTTTACGAATTCTGGTGTTTCCTTAGTAAAGTTTAGATTACATATTTCTTATTCAATATGAATAATGCATATTCTATCTTACACATTAAAGAGTTATCAGTATTATAGAAACACTGTAATAATTCTTATGTAAAAACTCAGCAAAAATATATATCATTTACACTTTAATTACATACATTTTCTTATAGCATAAATTAAATTAATAACATTTTACGCATCCATTATATTTTACTTATTATATTGTTTTTATATGTAAATACGTGGAATCAACATCTGTTGTCACTTTACTTTAATAATGAGAATTTCCATTCGTCCAATTTTTGTCACAGTAAGAAGAAAAGACTAATATCTTGATATTCTGTAGTCGTACCTGATTTAATTATATGGCATATTCACTTAGTGATTTTAAGATGAAATATTTCCAGTCGAAAAAGTGTTTTCGTTGTTGCATGTGACTTAATCATTGGCGAATGAAAGTCACCTGACACAAACGTCACTGTTTAGGTGTATTCTTTCACGGACTACAGGATATGAGACTCTTTTACGCTAACTGAAGATTACCTTAATTAAACAGTAAAATTCCTTGTAACACAATGCAGCCAAAGGAATTTTTCCAAGAATTTAATTTTTGATTTCAAGGCCTTAATAACTAATCTCATTGTATATATCAAGTTTAATTTATCTGTTTATCGAAGTTATGTGTATTTTCATGAAAAATAAAAATATATCATTTATCAGTTTAAGGAAATGAAAAGTGTGTTTCTATTCAAATTTTAGGACATTGAGTCATATCAATTTAATGAAATTCAGTGAAGAAATAAAATTTTCAACTTAATTTTATTTAAAACTTTAAAAAGTATTGCATTATTTTCCAAATCAAGAATTAAGCGTTTCGAGGTATGTAAAACCCCAGGGTCTGTGATACTAATCCTACAGTTCAAGGAAAATCTCAAAGTTTTACGAAGACATTTTGCTTATGTCATAAAATTATCGTACCATAAAAATGTCAAACCTTTCGAATAACTTTTAGGAAGTTTTCGAAGTTCATGATAATCTTAAAAATTTTTGGTACTTTTCAAATTTTTTTCCTCTAGTTTTAAAGTGTCTTTTTTACTTTGCATTAAAAATAAATATGGAAATCACTAGGAAGAGAAATTTTTTTTAAATTTGGAATGTGGCTTAAAACTAATAAATGGAATGCGCAATTAATTTTCATAACTCACAATCAGTATATATAATATTTTACTATTTATTATAAAAAATTTGATTTATGAATCAGTGTTTTGTAAAATAATTTATGCTTATCTTTATAGATATTTTGGTCTTTTATTTAAATTTTGATAAGCTGAGAGGTTCAATATCCTAATGATATCCTAATAAGATCCTAATGATGTCATCACACTTTATGATTACACTTCCTGAAAAATATATAATTTTTAAATTAAAATAAAACATTTTTAAGTTTCAAATTTCCATGGGTTGTACTATGTATAGTACTTGACATGAGTTGTACTTTCTGTGCTATGAATAGTACTTGACATGAGTTGTACTTTCTGTGCTATATGAATAGTACTTGACATGAGTTGTACTTTCTGTGCTATATGAATAGTACTTGACATGAGTTGTACTTTATGTGCTATATATGAATAGTACTTGACATAATTTGCACTTTCTGTGCTATATGAATCTGTTTATGACGTAACACAGCTTCCAATTTATTTGAAGATAATTATTTTTTACGATGTAAAGGTATTTTTGCATTTCATAAAAATCGGTTTCATCGAGTTTTCAGTAATAATTTATCAAAATCTAAATTTTAGAATATATACTTAAACACTGGTGCCGTATAATCCATCATGCCAAATTCTGAGATTAGTGATTTCTTTTGGCAGATTTTCTTGTTTACTTGGCAGCCTGGTTTTTATTACGTCATAGAGAAGAGACTTATAAGAATTATGCATAAAATTATATTTTGGCAAGCCTAGTATTTACGTCATCGCGAGACGTCACAATGCATCACCTTCATAACACTTCTTAGTATCGGGAAAAATTCAGAATTTGGCGTGCTGGATTATATAGTATCTGTACCTAAACTTATGCTTCCAAGCTTAGAAAACAGTTTAAAATTCTAACGGGGAAAACTCTTATAGTATTTTCTGAATCTCCCGTTAAATTTTATGATGAACTAACGAAATAGCGGCTTGGAATCTAAATGAATTAAAACAATTTATTTAGCAAAGCAACTCATTTAGGTATATCTTTAATTATAAGTATCCACTCCTCGGCTTTATTTTAAAATTAATGATTTACGGTACATTGTTATTAAAAATTGAAAGATATGAGAATATTTAAAATTTTTATTCCTAAGAACGCAACCCTAAATATAAAATCCTAAGTATTGCCACGCAATGTTTTATATACCTCAGAATTTCTATAATCGTTTTGCTTTATATACTTCGGAGTTTCAATAAAAAAAGAACTGAGAAAAGTATCCACTGTTTTTATATTTCACCAAATATCTTGCTTTTATTTCACTTGCTTATAATTTTACTGAGTGTGTGATAAAACGTATACATTTCATCTTTCTGCAAAGCTATACTGATAACTTTGTTGCTTTTTTAATATAGCAAAATTTTAATTTTGGATGAAAAATTAAACAAAGCTTGAAGTTAATCTTAAATTAAATAAAATTTTCAATAATTTTTTGTAAAGATGAGAATATCTCTTAATATTCACTGGAATGATATTTTTCAATTGAATATAAATTCATTGGAATATTTTGTGTGAACAACTGAATATACTTTGTCAGAAAATCAGGCATGTTTCGAATTATTAATCATGCAGTTTGAAACAGCAGTATAAATGTACCATGGTATTATTTCTGCACAATAGAAATTGCGGAGAAGATATCAAAAGCCATTAGGAGCCTAAAAGGTAATTTATCTATTTCCTCGCTCTCTAATGATGAAATGTGTTTTCAAAGATGCAACTTGTCGTTCCCAGATAAGAGTTTGCATTGAAGTGAAAACTTCGGTAAGATATTTCAGATTAATGTGCTACGTGATTCAAAAGCCTGCTCTCTAAAATGCAATCATTGGGAAGCGTTTTCAAACCGCACTGAGTTCCTTCTACGCAAAGTGGATTTCATCGATCTAGTCACCCCGGATGTTAACACACAGTATTTTTCTGAGGCTGATATTTTATTAAGTCTCTTAGAGTTTACTTTGAAAACTTTTTCTTAGAAAAAGTGCGGATCTATCAAATATTCAGCAGATTCTTCTGAATTTTTGTGATTGCGTGGTTAGTTTAGAAATGTGTTCATACTTTTAATAAAAATTATATAAGAAAAATACTTTAGGGAATAATGTTCAGGATTTTTGTAAAAAATACAGAAATACAGATACTGAAAATTCTCTGATAGTTGTGACTGTTAGAAAATTTTTGGGCTTCCTCCCTTGCTAAGTATCAATATACCGTAATATCTATAAAATATCTAGCCAAAAGTCTATGCACAGTGGGCATTTAATTGTTCTACAACAATAGTAGCGTGATAGCCTAGTGGTTAGGGCATTGGCCTTCCATCCGGAAAGATGGTGTTGGATTCCCAATGCCGCCAAAGACCCACCGAGTACATTCGATATTCGTGCTCGTTAAATCTGTGGGATCAAAAATCCTGTGGTCGGTCATTGAGCAGTTACCATGGGTGCAATGGGGTCTGGATAAAATTTTCCTCCCCCTTCAGATCAATGTCAAAATTGAGGAAGTGGATCCTCCGGTAGTGACATCTATCGGAAGATTTAAAAAAAAAGCAAAGACGTACTTTCACCTTCGTGGTGTTCTGACTAAAAATGAAAGACGCTCCCTACTGACTTAAATTCACATAGCCAAGGCATAGCGAGCTTGGTTTGTCCAAGCGTCATATATAACAACAACAACAAGTAATAATAACAGCGTTCGATTGTCAAGCTATTCCATTACTGTATTAAAACTTGATAAATATTACTATGATATGCATTTTATAAATAAAAAATATGCGTTCTCACTCTATCAGAGTTTTGAAGGAATTTTATAATATCATTTCATCAAGAACAAAATATAAGCTTTGAATTCAACTAAGGAATATGATAATAAATTTGGGTGATAAAAATAATATGGAACATGTAGTCAATACAGAAATTTCTTTTTTTCCTGTCTTTATGCCAGTTATTTCTGTCTGCTGTATAATTTTGGAAAATAAGAAAATCAAAATAAATTTCTTTGATGTGATCATCGATGAAAAGGAAGTCCTTTAATCAAGAGAAATTCGATTGGAAGGACGAAATCTTGGTTTTTGGGACAATATGGAATCCAATTCAATGATTGTCCTTCGCATTCATCATCTTTACCGATGAAAGTCGGCAGCAGAAGACATTTTTGGCAAAGATCGAAAATAATAGGATCATCACATTAAATCATGTATTATTTTATTCTATTTATTTGTTTTCAATTCTCATTACATATATTTCATGTTTGGTGAAAATATTATCCACACACACATACACGCAGTTCAATAATTTCACTGATAATATATTCCATAAATATGAATGTAATAATGGTCCTTCATGAATTTTATAATTTATCTATATCAAGCTTTTTTTTAAATCATTTTGTATATGGTTGTTAAATTTTTCTAGATTAAAGAAGATTTATTGTGCCTCAAAATATTTCTTTATTTGAAACTCGGTATATGTGTCGCTAGTAGATTTCTTTAAATTATTAGAATGTTACAAATTCTGTCCTTCCTGAAAAAGACAAAAAGATATTGTTAAGTCTCGTGTTAGTATAATTTGATGTAAATTAGAGATTTCTCAAACTTTTTATTTAAAAAAAATGTTTAAAAATATAATCCTTCTATTTTTTTGATAAAATTAATTTAAATGTCTAAAATCGTAATAAATCACGTGCAATAATACCAGCTACACTGAGAATCATCTTTGCAATTGAGAAGGAAAATTTATATTACTAACCTGCTTTTAAATTTACATATTTACATCAATAATTAATAATTTCAACACTTTTGCTGGCAACAATTCATGATCTAATTTTTATCTACTTTGTACAAACTGTTAGTTCTACATCTGTTCTGTATAGTTCTTTTGCTTATATTTGAAAGAATAACTTTCTTGCAAAAATAAAAGATTTTTTTTTATTGATTTAATCTGATGTAAAAAATGTACTCAGTTAAACGACTACATTTGTTCATTTTTAAAGCATTTTGTCTCAAAACCAGGAGAGCTAGGAATCTAGTAAATATAACATGTCAGCTCTTCATTAGATGAAAACAAAAACATTCATTGCATTCACGCCAATTCTAATTAGAATTTATAAAATTCTTTTATAAATAAACTGATTTTATTATTAGGCTGACTTAGAAGAGCTAAGAATCTGACAAATATAATATGCTAGCTCTACACCTGATGTAAGCAAATCTGTCACAGCATTCATGCCGATTTTAAGCTAGAATTTATAAAATTCTTTTATAAATAAAATGATCTTTATTATAATACTTAGGCAGAAAGTTAAGCTCTAAGTGAATTTTTGGTCAATTAGGATAGCGAGAAATTTGTCAAATCTAACATGTCAGCTCTACATCTGATAGAAACAAAACATTCACTGCATTCATACCAATTCTGAATTAGAATTTATACAATTTTTTTATTAATAAACTGATTTTTTATATTGTGCTTAGGCTAAGTGGCAACGCTCTGGAGATCAATTATACAAATCAAAGAATTGAATACCATTTCAATCATATACATTATAATGGTTTAGTAATTTAGAATGGGAGATCTCCTTAAAAATAATCTTCGCAGAAGAAATGTGATAAAAGAACTACCAATCAGTCACTCCACAAATAATTTGATTTTCGTATGCATAAATTAATAAACAAATATAGATATTTATTGTGTTCTTCATTTTTGAAGTAAAAGTTACGGAAAAAATAATATGAAGTATTTCTCTACACTATACCTATTCTCAAAGGATTGTAAAATAAGGTCATACTTTAAATCAGCTTAAAACAATAGGTATATTTGCGTGATAAAGTATTCAACTCAAATATATATGCAAGTCACTTTATTCAGTGACGAGAAAATCACAGATTATGTCTTTTCCTAGTGTCATACAAATAAAAGCTAAAAATTAAATATAAGCCATCAGGATAAGTCAAAATATGTTTTAAAATAAATTCTATTATGTATGGTTGTTATGCATATCAAAATGAGACATTTTACAAAATTTTCAAACAAGCTTTTACAATAAAAGTATTTTTTTGTAAATATATTATTCTAAAAATAAATTCACACAGGACGTAGATTTTTTATATTCTCAAATTATTTCAAGACTTCCTCATTATTGTATATTAAACTTATGTTCAAGTTTCTTTTCTAAGGAAAGTAATTTTTGGGCATTAAAAGAATATTTTATTAAATGCAATGTGTTGTGTGTAATCTTTGTCAAAAATTCTCAATGAAATTTATGCCTTCATTTCTGCATTGTATAATTTTTCAGAAAATGTTTTGATCTTTTGTATCTTATTTAGTTCAACTAAGATTAGTTTTGTTATAATCTGAAAAATAAAATTATCTTAATTGAAAATTTCGGGTTTATATTTAAGAGAAAGTTATGTTATTAAAGATTAATTAATACATTTTTTTTTTCTCTAAAGGGAAGAAAATTATTCGTCATCGCATAAAAAAAAGAGGTTTTAAATAAAAATTTGGAAAAATATCTGTAATTAATATTTAACTCTCTCCTTTTTTGCAATTTATAATAGAAAAAGAATTGTTTTATTTTATTTAGTTTACTTAAACAATAAAGAGAAAGTGGAAATCGTTTTTAGAATTACAATTATTTGTTAAATTATTGTTTCACGAATTAATTAGAAATTTATTTCCAATTTGAAATTTTAAGAGCTAATTAGAAATTAAAACATTTGAGCTAATTAGCATTTTTGCTTACACTTTATCTGTTTTCTTTTAATGTAAATGTTTTTTCAAATGAAATTATACATTGTTAGATGCTGATAAAAATATGCATAATCGTTTTCTCCAAAATAAGCTTTTAATTAATGTGGTAGTAAAACAGATTAATTACTTTCTACAAACATTTAAAATCTGATTATATATATATATATATATATATATATATATATATATATATATATATATATATATATATATATATATATATATATATATATATATAATATAATATAATATAATATAATATATATATATATATATATATTATAATATTTCTTTCTTTTTTACATTTTCATTAATTAGCATTTTATTTTGGCAAAAAGTATTGTATTTATTGGTTTAATTCACGTGTGAATAGTGGTTTTTGCTAATATATTCTTATATATTTTTGCAATATCTATATATTATATATCTATGGAATATCTATAATGTTTTACATGGCAAAAATTATTAAGTTTCAAAATTTAAAGTTTAATTTATTAAAACAGTGCAAAATTTATTGGTATGCTATGTTTCTGACGTGTTCTTTTTTCTAATGTTTTATCATACGTTGAACCTAGTTTTTGTTTTCTTTATTTTGATTCAATATAAAATTTGTAGTTGTTAGTTTTATTTTGAAAATTTTCATCAGAAATATGTATAAGGAAAAAGAATATGCATCATCACATGCCCTGTCAAGAATGAGCTGGCAACCAAATGGTTAGCACTTTGGCATTCGGTTTAACTATTTAAGGGCTCATGTCTCGCTTTGGTGTTGAAAAATTGTAATGATTCATTTTCATCCGAAATTATAAATCGCAATCTAATGACATCGTATACAAACAAAAACCAAGGTATTCTTATCATGACAACGTATAATACATTTTAATTAATATGTCATTTTTTTTGTTTACTCGGACATAGTATTGCTTTATTTCTCTTACTTATTTCTATAATGTTATGGTTGTTCGAAGATGTCGAATATTTATTGTATATTCTGTAAATATAAATGCAATTATTTACTAAATGTAAAATAAAAACAAAGCTATTTATGCACAATGTGTTGTAATAATACAGTAATAAACCATATTATAGAATAATACAATGACTAAAAGCAATGGCTTTCATTATAGTGTAGCTTTAGTTGTAAATTACTTAGATTTTTATTAGAATACCTTCCTCTATCCTACTTTCAGCCAATTTCAATTCCAATTTCCGTTTCAAATTAGGAAATTTTAAACAATGAAGTAATTTTAGTAAGTATGTGATTTCAAACTGTAGTTTTTTGCTTGTTTCACCAGTACTTAAGCCACTGGGTAATAAGATGTTTCAAGAAGTTTCAATTTATTCAATACTTTATGATTACTTGCAAATTTCTCTTAATTATTTGATAGTATATTATATGCCACAATACTATAAGTTGCATCCTTATATGTGACTTACATAGAAAATTTCAGCAGAATTGATGAATGGAAACTGCGCAAATTTCTCATGAAAGATGCAGCTTCAATGTGCATTTGTTCCAGGAACTGGAAAAATCGATTCACTAGATTCCTAAGTTTCCACATTGTGTAATTTGATGAATCCTGACTGATTTCCCATGTGTTTAATCATATGGGGAAATACTCATTGGTCGTTGAGTTTTCCCCTCGTTCTAGGGAATTTTACTAATGTTTAAGAGGGATGATGTTAAGAATTTAAAATACGATGAATATTATAATCTATTAGGTATTGTTTTTCAAATGCAAAAAAAATGCAAAAGAAGTTGAAAAAAATGCATTTTTTTAAAATGTAATATAAGGCATCTTTTGCTAGAGAAAAAAATCAGAAAAAATAGGCACACATTTTTTTAAAATAAATACCGAAAAAAAAGGAAAGTAGTATGAAGAAAAATAATGTGTAGATACACTTTACATCAATATATGACCAAGCTTTAAATTGGTTTTGGGTTATACACTTAAAAAAATGAAAAGTGACTTACACATATGTAAATTCACTGTAATGCACTACAACTACTGTATATGTATATATGTCAGTGTTAAAACGAATGAAATGTATTTGTGTTACCGGAGTGAAAATAATATTTTGATTTTTTATCATGATTTCATGCCATGAAAAATTTCTTATTTATAAATTCTATGATAGCTTTTATTTCATTATTTTCTCACGATTCATTTATTTTTACAAATATATTGCAATATTGTTGAATATAAACTTGTTATATAAGTACTATATAGAAAATATTTAATATATTGGAACCTTAAGTATTATCTATCAATCTATCATTTCCAACCTACTGAAAATTACTAAATGTTAACAATTTTAATAGATTTTCAAAATAATACACACACACACACACACACACACACACACACACACACACACACACACACACACACACACACACACACACACACACACACACACACACACACACACACACACACACACACATATATATATATATATAAAATATAATATAATATAAAATATAAGAGTGTATTTATATATGTATACACACACGTAACTTTACAATTCGTTTTGAAGCTGAGTCCATCATCAAAAAGATAAATTGTCTAATGAAAAAAGTTGTACTGTGAGTTTGAAACCGACTTATACAATAATGAAAGTATTACTAACTTGTTTCTCCTAGAAAATATATCCATCTTTTTACAAATCGTAACAGTTAAATTGCCAACCCTCTGAACCAATTAGTTTGAATATTTTTATTTTGTGAATATGAATTGAGACTAGTGTACTTAAAACACAGGGCAACATTTTCTGTAGGCATTTCAATAGCTTCTTTTTGCAGTTTTTAACTCTAGTTCAGCCTGTGCTTTTCTCTTTTAGCAAACTTAACTTTGAAATTTTTTCTCTCACTAAATAGACCACAGATTTTGAATTGGAGGGTATTGTTATTTGACTAATGGGGATTAGCTTATAGATTCAGAATATAGCTCCTTCATTCTTCTATATAATACTTCTTTGATGGGTTGATGACATTTCATTGCATTAAGCAATTTTAAAAGTCGTAAAAATTTGCTAACAACTTTAAAGCTATTCTTAAAAGTCTAGCTATTTCTTCATATGATTTTCTAATTGCTTAAATATATCAACTTATCGGTACTCAACTAGTAGAAATCTTTAACGACGACTTATATCATTTTACTAAAGAGTGATCAAATCTTTCAAAAACACACAGCAGTTAACGTAATCTAGCAACACGATTAAACCATATTATTTATGGAAATGTCGCGAAAGTAAATTGTTGCTACAATGATTTATCAAATAGAGCTATATTTTGTAAGTTGTCTCAAAATGAAAATTTGGATAAAATAAATTGATTAGTTATTTTCTTTTAACAAAGTTTTGTAAGCAATTGTAACGATTAATCTATAACTATCTCTAACAAAAATATAATATATATATATATATATATATATATATATATATATATATATATATATATATATATATATATATATATATATATATATATATATATATATATATACATACATACGTCATACGTGAGTTTCCTAAGCTACGCATAGCCAAGAGTTATTTATAGGAGAAAAATTTCTGATAATGACAGTATGTATTTTATGAATGCAATATAAAAGTATTCTCTATTCGTGTTATAATTTTCATAGTCTTTTGTTATTTAGCTTTTTCTTGATTATACACGTTTTTTTTACGTTTATAAACGTTTTTTTTTATTTTTTGTTCAAAAGGAAAAAGTTCTATTTTTGTGAATCTATAATTTATAATTTAGAAAATCTTATTTTTTACTTTTTTAAAATAGGGTTGTAATTAATATGTAAAGGATTTAAAATATTTTAATTCAGGGGCATTTACTATAAAATATGACTAACATTTGACAGTTATATTTATGTTGTCAAGTGAATTTTATAACCGAAGAAGTTATCATTTGAATTTATACCTTGAGATTTTTTAATGTGACGAAGAAAAGTTTTTTTTAACATACTGTTAACTTGGACTAAGCACAATCTTTTTTACTTCCTTGTTTACTATTTTTAATAGATTGGGAGAAAAATAATTTTTGTATGAGGAAACACACAATTTTTTTAAAATTTACATTTCATTTTATTGAATATTAAATTGAAGCGAAACTTAAACAGTCATTTTACCTTTATTGTGAATCTATAAATTTTTCTATTGCAACTTATGATGGAAAACTGAATTGAATTCGTACTGAACAAATAAATGAAACCAAAATTTAATAAAATTTATTTTTATTTAGCTTACTATTGAAAATTATTTTATTCCAAGTAGTTTATAAATTAAGTGAAGATTTTTCTAGTTTGAAATTGAATTTAATTTTTGAGACAATATGCGAAATTTTTATCTATGAAATTAAATTATAAGTAGGAAAATAAATTCCATTTAATAAA
Source organism: Latrodectus elegans (assembly GCA_030067965.1). NCBI lineage: Eukaryota > Metazoa > Arthropoda > Arachnida > Araneae > Theridiidae > Latrodectus > Latrodectus elegans. The sequence continues at coordinate 67,956,639 of CM057811.1, read as the reverse complement.
ATTTAAGCACAAAAAATAAATATAATAATAAAATTTAAGCACCACATATTACATTTAATAATATTCAATTTTTATTTAGAATTTTTAAAGGGGTAAAAGGGAAAATCTAATAAAAAGTTCTTTAATTTTAATTTCTCAAAAGGGGGGAAAAACACAAATTCTTATTTAGTGTTTTTTGGAAATTCCTCCACATAATTGACGCAATGAAATATATGACAAATTTAAAATAACACATTGGGTTATTCATGATTCGATGGGGAAGCCTAGTGGTTAGGGTATCGGCCTACCATCTGGAAGGGCGGGGTTCGATTCCCAATGCCGCCAAAGACCCACCAAGTACATGCGATATACGTGCTCGTTAAAATCTGTGGAATTGAAAGCCATAGGTGCAATGGTCGCCTGGAGAAAATTGCATCCCCTTTTAGATCAAGGTCAAAATTGAAGGAGTGGATCCTCTATTGCTGCCATCTCTATCGGAGGATTTAAAGAAGAGTAAAGTTGTATTTTCACCTTCGTGGTGCTCTGATTAAAAACGAAAGCCGTTTCCCTATTGAATTAAATTCATATATATCGCCAAGGCATAGCGATCTTGGCTTGTCCAAGTGTCAAAAGTAACACAACAACATGATTGGATGAGATACATCCCATAATATATGGAGACAGTACTCGTATAAAGATGAATCACGGTCAAGTGGTGAACTTGAGAATTTCCCTACCCTTATTTCCAATTATTACACATCTTATAACGGAGCATATTCAGTTTTCAAAGTTTAATCTGCACTGACTATGTCAACAAAGTAGTCTTTGAGTCAAGGAAAATCAAATGAAATCCATCCCTATACAGATTGTAATCAGAAATTTCTAACCACGAATCTGAAATTTTCTGTGAGCAATCTCTTTCTGGTGTTGTATGAATTTCCATTTCTTTTTGGAATTTACTCCTAACAACTAATCTTTACTTTCTAATTTGATTTTCGATGTTTTTGCAAAATTTATTCACATTGTTTAAAAAAAGATTTATTATTTGCTGAACAAATGTCATTCACATGAACGAACTGCACTGTCTCTCATTATGAATTTACTGCCCTATTGTCATAACTCAATAACGATTTCTCTCCAAATAGTTTGATTCAAGAATTTATATTTAAATTGTTGGACAGTTGTTCTTAGTTGAAAGAATCAGTCAGACTTTTGATGAATGCGTGATGAACTGCTATTGTAGAAAGAAAATTAATTGACGTAAATTTTGATTTTTATTTAATTTTCTGAGAATTATTTTAAATTTCTTTAAACACAAATATGATTCATGAAAAACTGCACATACATATGCCATTCACATTTTTTTTATTTCAAATTTTAAGATTTACTATTTTATTTTTATTTCTAAGAAGTTAAATGAAGGAATTATAAATACTTTTGAAAAATATGTTAAATAATTTGTAGCAGTTATTTTTATACAAATAATATTATTAAAATATTCAAGAACAGGTATTTATAATTTGAAGTTCTTTTAAAAGAAGCCTGATTTTTTAAAGATAAAAGAGTATTTCGTACTGAAGCAATCATTGAATTTGTTTGACATTATACATATTTTTATGTAAATGTATACAAAATAAGTGTATTTTGTATAATCAATTTCAATGACCATAATTTATATAAATTATACAAATTTTCTGAAATATCATTGTGATTTAGCAAATTATAAAATAATTGTAAAAATTAAAAACACTTTTATAAATGTTTGAAATAAATAGATGCATAAACTGTTCATAGATACATGAGTAAACTGTACTCATAATTTATTAAATTGCTTAGTTATTTCTCTATAAGAGAGTAAACTGAATCATTAGGACAAACGAGTGTAAAAAAGGACAAGTGTAACAAATTATTGATTGTTAAGAATATGAATTTCTTTCATTTTCTTGCTAGAAAGAATAAATTTTGCATTATATTTTATCAAAGAACAAGAATTCAATCAAATTTATTTTAAACAATGTTAATGAAAGTATTTCTTTATTAAATATAAGTAAAATGTTTTAAATTGTGAAATTTGTTTTAAATAAATTCTTATGTAAGAATATAATGATGCAAAATATTTTCTTAGATTATGAATAAATGTTTCATTATTTTTTCTGTTACAATACTTTTATAGTTATTTTCAAAGGATTACTTCTTTTACTTAAGATTATTCTTATGTTAATTAAATAATTAAAAAAATGACACAACAATATTTATTTTTATTAATTATAAGATGATTTGAAATTGCATTTGAAAATCAAAAATATTAAGCAGCGTCGTCAGTCATTAAAATAAATTGCTTTTGGTCTGAAAAGCGAAATATCTGATCAACCAAAAAATTATATGACAAGACAATTGTTGTATTAAGATAGGATTCCAGATAAAAGAATATAATCTTCAAAATTTAAACTTGATTTTAAAGATTAACACACTTTTTGAAAAAATTTAGCTACAATTAATTTTAAAGAACAAAATATAGGTCTTGCGAAAAAAATTTCCTTCAAAAATAAAATTAGTTTCTCTCTCTTTCTTTTTTTCACTCCCATCTTCATAAATAAATTATAAAATGTAAATTGATAACGTCTTCATGCTTAACCGGTTATTTCCTAAAATATACCACACTTGGTATTAATTTTTGCTATAATTATTTCAAAAAAATCTTAAATTTTTTTTATGATTTTATAAGTAATACTTGCAATTTGTTTCATGTACAGGAAGTTTCTAATGTTTTCAATATAGTGCAGAAAACCAGCTTGTTTAGAATTTTCTTATCATAATATTTTAGATTTGAACAATAAAAACAATTTTTAGTTACATAATTTTTCTTATATTTTCATGAAAACTTTCATATTTTTATTAATATTTACAAAACGCGAACATTTCGAATCAACTGCCTTCGATTATGAGGTACGAATTTAATAGAAAGTAAACTTTTCAAGACTTAACTTCGTAAATACTTATTGGTGTCTTATTTTAAAATATCTTTAGTAAATTAGAAAAAAGTAAATTCCATTTTTGCATTTGGGATCTTCCCTACTAAAATGTAAATTCAGAGTAAGTTGGCCTAGTAAAAGTTTCTTCCCTAAATAATATTTATATTAATGCAGAGCATTTGGTATATAAATTACAAAGTCAAAAATATGAAAATATAAAATTTATTTATATCTAAGAAAGAAAAATGTAAAACGAATATCCAACTTTAAAATTGCAAAAAATCATCATTTATATTTTATTTTATGATAAATATTGAGATTTTGATGTTTAGAATAAATTTAGACATTTTGAATGATATTATTTCATAAAATGTTTATCAATTATTCCTATTTGCTGATGGAAAGGAATATTTTTTTATGCACGTAATCATTATTGAATAATGCTAATAATTTGAGTTGTTTTGCATGCAGTTGGTAAAATGTTGTTGACAAAGTATGAATTCTTCTTTAAAACTTTCAAAAACGAACATACTGCTGTCACTTAATATATATCAATTAATGAGAGACCGAATTTTTCTTTTAAATTCTAATTAAATCTCATTCTAATAGACGTGCACACAAAAAATATGCAATTATAAAAACTCCTTTATTTAGATTTAAATTTAGTCATTCTGTAATTCAACAAAAGCTTTTTTTTTCATTGTTAAATTTATCGAAAAGAAGTAAAGATACTACGTTGCATGAGTTATATAGTTGATTTGCTTCATATTCAAAAAAGTATCAAACACAAAAGCAAAACAAGTTAGGTAACAACTCACTTAGGTAGTTTTTACCATGTCTTCACATGGATAAAATGTGTTCTTTATAATTGCTTGAGAATATTCGGAACGATGTAATTGTTGTAAAAAACCGAGTAGGTCTTATAATAATTTAATATTATTTCAGTCTTTTATTATTTACACTTATCTGCAAATTGAATCGAATTTTGTTTGAGAATCAGTTATGTCTCAAATTTTAGACTTTGACTGAAACTCTAATAAATGCTTTAACGTGAACGTCTTTCATTTAGATATGCATGTATATTCCTTTTTTAGCCCGAAAAACTCTTGAATAAAAGACTTTTGCGATTAATATACATATTAGAGATAAAATATGTTTGCTGTCAATAAAAAACCTTATATACTTGTTTCAATAATCGTATATTTGTCATGCAAAATATTATCAGTGCAAAATTAAAATAATCATTGTGAATGTCATTTTAACCTTTCTTTTCTGCCACTTTTTTCTCTATTTCAGTTATTCATTTTATTCCCTATCTTGTTGTTGGGTGGAGTCAGTAACTCTTTACTTTCATTGTTATTTGGTTTTATATCACATAGGGGCCAAAGTAATTAGTTTTTGTAAGCATAACATAATTGCTTTTTGATGCTTACTCTGTGAACTTAAGAGGCAGATAAAAAGCTCCAGTAAGGAATTTCTGTATTTAAAGTTTTATATTACTGATAAACCAAACTGTTTTTAATTTGATTTCAGAGATAAAGCTTTAGTAGAGGCGTAGAATAGGCACAACAAAATAAACAAAGTCTATGCCAGATATGTGTGTAAAATGTTAATGTAATTTTTAAATAAATTATGTTGTTCTATGATATCTAAATGAGCTATTTTAAATGCCAATTTCTTCAAAGTGAATTAATTATACGAGGAAGGAAAGGAAGTTTATAATTTATGAACACACACATTTGAGCCCTTTTTTTGTTTCGTACGCTTTTTTTTATGCTAATGTTGTTTTGAATTGATCGAGTCTTCCACGTCATTATGAGTGGAATTTTTCACATGTGATCTTTACTTTTTCAGTCGGTTTTATTATTTTATAATGAAATTTCCCACTTATTGATCATCCAGATGTTATTTGCTCATTTGATATTTAATTTAATTCATTGATAATCTGTCACGAATTTTAATTTAAAAGAAAATCATCAAATTTTATCTGTTATCAAGATTATAAATTAAAAGTTATAAAAAGTAATGTTTCACTATCTTGGTGGATAGTAAGAAAACAAAGGGAAAAAGTTTTATTTTTGTTGTTTGTGGATAGCATTTTTTAAAACAAAAATAAGCAACGAATGACATTGTTATTTTTTGAAAAAGATAAATTAACTGCAAAAAAAGTGTGTTTTCATAATTCTATTAAAATAATTTTTTCCATAATTTGTTTAAGAATTCTTTATTGATCAAAAGTGTATTGCAATGTTAAGGATTCTATGTATAAATTACATTTGAGTTTGTTGCAGACTGTCGTAAATATGATAAACTAATCTCAATCTGTCTGTAAGATTTTTTATCAAGTAAAAAATAGTTGATTTATGAGAAAGTTTGAAACTTTTTCTTTTTAATTTTTTAACAATATGACGTTTTTTTCACTTCATATTGTTAAAAAATGTTATGAAATATCAATACATATGCATACTGAATTGTAATTTTAAGTTTTTTTTCCTGATATGAGTCAATTGTTTGGTTATCGTATTATGAGTTAAAATATCAGCCCTTGAATATATTCAAGAAATGTTTTGATTATACTGAGTAATAATGGTGATTATATCTATTCCTTTTAAGCTTTATATGAATTTTTACAAATAAGAAAAGGATAATTAGAATAAGGTCATTTATGGTACTTCCCTTTTTGCGAAAGAATATGGCTTGATAAATTTCATATAGTTTCTGAAATATTGGAGTTCCTTCTCACTATTGAAGATATTTATTGTATGTTTGTTTTGAATCTCTTTATTTTAAACATTTAACTATTTATCTGATGGAGTTTTTATTTACTTATTAATGCTAATTTTTGTGATAAATATTTTAACAATATTTGCAGTTTGAGTTATTCTAAATTTTTTTATATGGGCTTCCTTTGTATGGTTGTTTTTGTGTCATTTATAAATAACATATTCTGTTGTTATTACTATAAGTTATTCTGATGAAATGAAAGGAAAGACATTAAACTAACTGGAAATGATTTTATGCCAAATATTCTTGTTTGCGTTTAGAGTAAAAAATTCGTAATTTTACAATATTCATCTATTACTCCATTGATATTACTCCATCATCTATTACTCCATTGATGGAAATGTAGAATAAAATATTTATTTTGAAAACAACTATCTAAAAGTAAAAGATACCTAGAAGGTTATGTGACTATATTTTGCAAAGAGGAATATTTGATAATATAAATATATTTAACAAAGAGAAATATTTTATATAAAAGGAAATATTACTAATTTCATAAAACCATTATTACTATTCAAAAAATTTCAATAATAATGTACATTAATTTTAAAAGTATACAATGTAAGCACTTTTTACTTGAACTGTATTATTTTTACTTTTTGATAGTGAGTTATATATGAATTTCATGTTTTTATTTTAATAGAGCTTCGATGAAGTCTATTTTTCAGGATTCTTATTATATGAATAGAATTACTTTCATTGCACTAATCCCAACAAAATTATGGTTATAATTTATAATTTAATAGGCATTTCATTCGTGAAGTGAATCAAAGTTAAATTAATAAAAAATAATCAATAATATTTCATTTATTTTGATTCACTTAGCAACTGCGTAAAATTTTTTCCAATGATAATTGATGAAATAAGAAACATGGTTATTAGTTATAAGTTTAAGTCACGTTTATGTCACTTACATTTTCTCTCAATAAAATTAAATTATTCTCGAATTATAGATGTAAGAATGATTCTTTATATATATATATATACACACACACACACATATGTATGTATATATATATATATATATATATATATATATATATATATATATATATATATAAGAAAGGTAAAATAATTTTCATTATGCTTAGCAGTTACTAATAATCCTAATTTACATGTAATTACACGTAGATTACCACAACCCAACTTCAACTATGTAATTATATATTTGAAGTTGGGTTGTGATAGCCTAGTGGTTAGTACATCGGCCTTCCGTCTGGAATGATTCCCCATGCCAGCTAAGATCCACCGATTACATGCGATATACGTGCTCGTTAACTTTATGAAATTGAAAGTCCAGTGGTCGGCCATTGAGCTGTTACCACGGCTGTAATGGTCTGGATAAAGATCTCTTGATTAATGTCAAAATTGAGGGAGTGGCTCCTCTAGTGGTGCCATCTATCAGAAAAGTATTAGATCAAAGACATATTTTCACCTTCGGATTGCTCCGGTTAAACGAAAGATGCATCCTTCTGACTTAATTTCTCATAGCCGTTGGCTAGCGAGTTTGGCTTGTCCAAGTGTCATAAATAAATACAACATATTTGAAGTGCTACTTTCGTGAATGGTTATCATAGAAATAAAATAACGTAGACAGTAATTGATACAGTAATTAAACAGAAATTAAATTCTTGTTGCATTCTAAGATTGTAACACTTTTTGAAACATGCAACTTATTTCAATTGAGACTATATATCTTAGTAGGATATTACATTCATGCTTTATAACATATGCAGCATTAAATTCCTTAATAATGCTCCCTTAGATTTTTCTCATTAACTTGAAAAAGATATTGCTAATATATGTCATAACTCAACGCAAATTTTTAGCGTCCACACAAACCATTTAATATAACAAACAGTCTAAAGTAAGTCTTTCCTTTCTGAAATTTTATGCACGTTAGCATTAATTATGTTTGATCATTACAAAACATTTAATGTCTTAAATTAAATATGACAGTAATTTCGAAAAATATATCTAATTTATTTTGTATTAAATATTTTTACTTCCAAAATCAAAAACATAATTGGAAGTTGTGGACCTTTTTCAAATTATAAATAACGAAATTAAATTAACAAAATTCGAATCTTCGTAAAATGTCATGTAAGCAATGAAATAATATTTGTTTTTTATTTCTTTATTTAAGTTTTTTGTTCGTTTCTTTTATAGCTTTTACGAAAAGTGTAAAAGTAACTAGTGATGAAAAGGATTTCGAATTGGCTAGATTTCATTTTAGTAAAAAGTGTTTTTTCTTTTTATTTATTTTGTGTCTCTATGTAGATCTCTCGCAAAGCAAGTGATGGAACTCTCGGACATATGTCTTACTCTTTACCTATAGTCAAACTAATTTTCAGAAAAATTAAAATATGACTTGAAAAACTGAGCATACGTCTCTATTGAATCTCATTAAAAATTTGTCTCTGAAAATGCTCTTACTATAAATTTGGGATATGTTGTATCATCTGCTGTATATTGACTGATACGCGATCAAGCAATCTCGGAAAATCTAGAAAAGATTCAATATTCACAAATTCAACATTTAATTCCTCTATTATTAGTTTAAAAACCCTTAATATAATGCATTATATCACTAAGAATTTAACTGAAATTTTTAACGAGTGGATTTCTATTGATATGAAACGAAATCCATTCTTCAAAATAGGATTCCTACTCTTCGTAATAAGTGTAATGTTTATATATTTTTTAGCCTTTTAAAGTTAATTCAAGTCATATTATTAAATGTAATTTCATAGAAAAAGTATGCAGTATTTTATTTGTCATTGCATTTATATCTTTTGTTAAATATTTAATAAGCCCTTTTTACTGGCTTAAGATAAATCAACAAAAAGTGCTGTGATTGCAAAGTGCTTAAATTGTAAACTAGTACTTAAGATTTTTTATAGTTTAGATCAATAAAATTAAAACATGTTGGTATTATATCATTTATTAGTTGAATTATTTTTTTTGCATTAGAATATTTAATTCATTGAATAAATGAAGTGTGTTGTATATTTCAGCTTTGAATCTAAATTTCTCTCATTAATTTTTGACAAAGTAGCATTTTTTTTTAATGAAATTCTTTTTGATTTTTTCGTTTATTTTGAAAATTAAAATTTTGAAATGTTTTATTTTTAATTGAATATCTTCTGTCTCATTATCTCCTTGTAAAATATTCAACACACTAAAGATATTTTGTTTTGAAAACATTATTACAATTGTTCTTTTATATCTATTATTATTATTCTAAAACATTATATACATTATTATTCTAAAACTTAAATACAAATGAATAATTATCATGTGCGAGTATTATAAAAATCTAGATCTATAATAATAATCTAGAATCGTGCTAGAGTTAGATTTACAGTATCCTACAATCTGATATTTAATAAACTCTCTCGTTACTTTCCCATGTTCTTAACTGAAAGTGAATTTTTATAGATACCAGTATTTTCATTAATTCATCCTCTAGATGGTGTAAAACGAATATTTTTCAGAAGTTATTGTGCAAGATATTAAAATTTTGCATAATGATAAATGTATTTTCAACGATTATAGCATAGTTATTACATATAAAGCAAGAGTAAGAATTGAAAGAAATGAAATGGACTGCAAAGCATTATGTGCTTTACTGTTCAGTGCAAGTGTAATAACGTATCTGCTTAATTTGGTATGAAAGAAAGGGGTGAAAAGGTTTCTTTGCAATATCTATAAAGCCTTCTGAAAAGCTCTTATGAATAGCAATGTAAAATAAACGTTGGTACATTTTAAAGTAAATACTTTTGAATGGATTTAAAATTAAAAAAAGAAGGATTTAATGTGTTAACTCTAAAACAGTTTTCAGTTTTAAAATCATAAAAGTATAAAATTTAAAATAAAAAGAATATATTATTATTTTTTTTTAAAAAATATTCAGTTGTAAATGTAATATGTAAGTAAAAGTTATTTCCAATTCTGCCTTAAAGTGATATCAATTTTTCATGATATTGATTCTTCATATGTGATCATTTGTTAGGGTTGGTATTTTATTCAGCTTAAAAGGGCATTTGGAATTCACTCTGACTAGTAAGTTGATTTCTTTTCTGAAAAATCTCTCCTTCTTTAATGTACCCATTCTGATGTACATTCACTGACTAATAAGTACTGAATTCACGAAATTGATAAAGCACAGAAATTCATTATTATTTAAATTGTGCTGAACAAATATTTTTATTTCTTATTTTTAAACTTTCTGTTCCTACACATATTTTACCATACGCAAACAGTTATTTATATTTATCTTGTTCAAAAGGTATGAGGAATCCTCATTTTAACGTGTAGCCTTATTTTTATAAACAAAAATTATCACTCTTTCCTCATTCTCAAAAGGATAATTTTGATGAATATTTGTGTATTTACTCACATATGTTTGTATTTATTTACACACATTCATAATTATTGAAAATATTCTACATTTACAATTCACATTTGTACTGCAACTAGATTTGATTATTCGTGTCTTATCTATACATTAAAATAAAATACTTTTGTATTTATCAGCATTGATATTTAAATTTTTTCCTTCTCTTGATCTCTCTACATATTTCGTGCTTCAAAGAAAGTTAATTATCGAAAGTATGCGTACTTTTCCTTTAAAATATATCTGAGTCCTTGATATTTTAATTTGTAAAACGCGTATTTGCATAGCTTATGAAATACTTTCATAAAAATATCTGTAATGCATAAGCATAAGAAGTAAAATGATCTTCACCATTGTTAACCGTTTACAGAATATCGGAAGATAGCTTTATAAATAGTTAGAAATTATTTATGAAAACTTGCGTTTGAAAGCTTTGATAAAGTATTTCTAAAACTAAAATAATTACTTTCATTAATTTGGAGCTAAATCTATTAATATTATACCTTCCATTTTTTAAGAACTCTTTTTGGTTATCAATATTTTAAAATCATTCCTTTTTATTCATATAAGAAACATATTTTCAGTTCAATCGAATTTGTTGAAAGTTAGAGTTATAAATAAAATAATGAGATATACAAGATGCATAAGGTATTATGTTGCATTTTTTATGTTCTGTTTATATATAATGTATATTTATTTGCTTAATAGAAGAAGTTGCATAAATATTTTTATCAAGGTTCTGATTAGATGGTATTTAACACACTGCATTTATTTCTAATTTTCGATTTATATATAAATCATTTTATGTGTTTTTTTATATTTGTAATTATAATCTAATTCTTGTTCAATAGTATTTTTACTTTTTTTCATAAGTCATATCCTAAATTTTACCTGTGACCATTATAATTTTCATCATAACTTTTTTATTTATACATATTTATTTATACATATACACTAGCCATGTAATAAACCACTACAATACACCCCTGGATAAGAAATGCTATAAGAGGCACAGCAAAATATTTGTGGTAATGACAGAACACCCTAAAATGAATTTTTTTTATTATTCTCAAATGCATCCTTTAAAATGCATTGAAAGGAGAAAACTGAATCAGCATACAAATTCAAAGCCACAATAGGTACAGTATTGATTGAAAAATCATCAAAAATATGAATTTGTACTATACTTGGTTTACTTTAAGCCTTTTTGAGAGATAAATTAAAAATTAGCAGCACTTTCTAAACAATTGAATATGCAGGGTTTAAATTTTTTCTTGAGAATGCAAGAAAGTATCTTGACAGATAAAATTACAGTATAAAATAATTTTTTTATATTTTATGGCACAGTAAAATCTCTGATTTTAAACAATTTAGTATTAAGTTGTACATTCAGTTTTCTCTTGAAAAGTAAGAAATTACTTTGACTAACAAGGGTATGATACAGAATAATCTTTTTCATCTCATTTCGCAGGAAGATCACTGATTGAAACAGTTACTAAATTGTCCAAATATACTTGTAGTAGAAGTGTAATTTTAAATCCGAAACTAAAATAATAGGAAAACCTAGGCATCAAATTTCGTAAGAAGTGTTTTCAAATAACAATTAGAATCCATCAATAGGATTTTACAATTTTATAAAAAAATTATAAATATACATTTTTAAAAAATTGTGAACTTATAACGGATAATTTACTCAAAGCGACAATGTCAAAATATGAATTTTGTTTTCATTATTCAAATAATTCAAAAAGCTCACAATCTGACGCAGATGATGTTGATAAAGCTTTTTCAATATTATATATATGTATATATATACATACTTACAAACTATATATATATATATATATATATATATATATATATATATATATATATATATATATATATATATATATATATATATATATATATATATATATATATATATATATATATATATATACAAATTTAGATTTTATAAAATTTAACAAGTGATTTGTGAGTGAACGTTTAATATGCTTTCTTTTATACAGATATATGTTTATTTATGTATATATTTATAATGAATAAAAGGCGGAAATGAAACTGAATTTACTTTTTAAAAGTGCCAACATATTTTTATGCAAATAAAATTATTTAGCCTAATTAATTAATTTAGTCTATTAATTAATTATTAGTGTATTAATTAAATAATTAATTAATTTAGTCTATTAATATTGAAACTATGAAAACTATTTTTAAGTTTAAATTTTTTACTTTCTTAAAAGTTTATCTCATATCCACTTAAGCAATTATGTAAACAATTATTCTTTATAAAATGACTGTTAAAACAATAAATTCTGTAAATCAGTGAAAAATTGTATAAAATTATATCGTTTTATGTAGTATATATTGTCCCTTTATGTAGCATATATAACACCAGTAAGAAATCTCCCTTGAGTATGCAAAACAAAATGTGTTGCCCAGAAAGATATTGTATTTGAAGACGAAACCAAATAAAGAACTTTTTTCTTTAAGTGTTTTAAAGAACAAGCTATATATTTCTTGAAAAGGCAGGAAAATCCTTTTTGGTGTAAAATACAGTTTCATTTATTTATTTTTTACTCTTTTTTACGAAAAGAAGATATGAAGCGTGAGGTGATGATGCATTCGTGCTTGTGTAAATTTCTTTCAAAACATTCTGTTTATTTTTTTTAAAGTAGCTTAGCATTTATGGCTTTACTGAAAAGTCTTTGTCTTGTATTACTTTGCGCATTCATAACTCTTGAATAGATGAATCTGCCTGAAGAAGCTATTTCTCACTCATTACTGTGAAAGAAGTTAAAACGCAATCAGAAAGTAATCACACGAATGTGTTTTCGATAATAAATAAAGTTAAGTAAAAGTTATCATACATAGGTTGAACCGAGTTTCTTCTGGATATAAATAATTTGGTATCTGATATAAAGATATTTATATTGCATCTCCAATAACGTATGAAAACCAAAATGCAAGTATGAAATTCATTTTAAGGAATTTTGTTGTTTAAATTCGTGCTGCACTTTAACTGATAGCCGTTGTACTTAACTGTGCTGTTTGTTAACTGTACTGATAACTGTGCGATTTGCAAGTCGGCATATCAGTTATCAAATACGATACGAATCCTGTTCACAAATCAAGAAAACTAAACAAAATATGCCTCAATTTTTTTAAAATTTAAATTATTACATTTCCTTATTTTATTTACACGTTTATTATGACTTTCACTTCCATTTCTCACTTTAATCATTCTCACGGTTTCTTATGTCAGGGTACTATACAGCTTTAAAATTATGAGCCAAAATTTTCGATTGTTAACCAAAAAAATGTAATTGATATATTTAACAATGTTTTTATATTACGTGACTTTATAAAGGCGAATCATTTATATCTTAAATAAAATTTGTCATTTACATCTAAAATTTATTACACTACTGTTGCTCAAGGGCCGAGCTGATGGCTGAATGTTTAGTGCTCTTGCCTTTGGTTCAGCAGTTCGTGGGTTTGAATCCCACCTTGGGCAGGGATGTTTGTAGCGGTTTGGAATCCACTTTAAACCGTAGGTCCGAGTCTAATTAGCCCTCGTGTGCAAAAAATGACCGTTGAGCGACAAACAAGCCAAAGCGAAGTTGCTCAAGGATACCTGGAAAGAAATGGAGTACCGAATAGATCTACTCCGTGTTTCTCATCAGTAGAAACAGCATGATTAAACAAACAAAACTTCACAATTTTGCGTCTCCATTATCGTATATAAACATTCTTTTAGAATTCTACAAAAAAGTTTGGAGAGCAAAAGATATTAAAAACACTTAAAAATATAAATCTATAATAAAACAGTAAAACCTGTACTTTTAAATGATGTCAAATGTTAAAAATTAACCAAATTATACGAAAACAAAAAATTCTGAAAATCTATTGGTTGCAAAAAATTACCATCAATATTTTATAAGAAAAACTAAAATGCTGTCCTATATTATAAATGATATTAAAGAAATATTAGGGATGGGTTGGGCACGCCCTAAATGGGAAACTCATTGATCTCACAAGAATATATCTCACGAGATGGACATTAGAAGAGAAGATCTGCACCTGATGGACAAAGGAAAAGATGCCGATCTGAAATAACTTTTAGGTAGAGACGGTATTACTTTTTATGGAGCTCTAGAACAAATATTTAATCTTCTGTAGGATAGCTGTACCTGAAGAACTTTTAGGGGGATGATCCTAAGCAAAAGAAACATTTTACGATGTGTCATATGGGGATGGACCAGAGAAGGTGCTATAGACCGGAAATGTTGCAGCTACTCGTGGACTTTTGTGTCACAAAGGCGTAATAACGAACAAGCAAGCTATAGTCCTTTATTGTATATTCTTTTGGTGCTGTTGTTTTGTATATTTTATATATATGTTCGATTATATGCTTAATTAGCAAATAAAATTTGCATTACAATCTTTTCAAATTAGAGCGTTTCATCTTGAATTTACCGTACAATTTAAATTAGAACTTAAATTACAAATTAGTTTCCCTTTCTCTTAATGCGATGTATATAGCTTAATACTGACAAGCATTCAATATTATTTTTTTTTTTCAAAACTTAACACTTCGTATATTATTTGATGCAAAGTGATAGGTGTACTCTTAATATGTGCTGCGTAAAGTCAGAAATATTTCGACATTTCAACCCCATGTTCTTATCAGATTACAGTTTGCAAACGAAAATCTTTGTCTTTATTAAAATATCGTTGGATTGGGAGTAATGGCAAAAAGAAATTGGACTAGACTAATTTCTATTTTCATATTTATTTTCTTTTATGTTAAAAATGAGAATAATCTTGTAATATTAAGGAAGAAAATTTAATTGTAATATTAAGGAATTAATAATTAAGGAAGAAAATTTATTTTGGTGTACGCAACTTTGATTGACAATTGTTTAGTTGCTTTAATTCTTTGTTGTCTGTCAAGTGTTTTGGGTTTTTTGAGTATGAAGTTTAATTACCTATCATACCTAAAAGTGCAAAAAAACTAATCATTTTTAGGTCGATTAATCTTCTTGCACTTTAAAATCAACTGGTATATTTATTTTAGCAGATAAAGATGTTTTACAATATGCAGGAATAAACAATTAGAGATTAGGTGTGGTATGTTACAAAATTTGGGTACTTATTCCTTGAAACCATTTATTAATTGAATTTGGATCTAATAAAGTAATCCAAAATTTTAAGCTACAGTTTAAAGTTTTGGATTTTGACTTATTTTTCCAAAACTGCAACGAATGCAAATTAAAGAGTATCTACTAAGGAAAAAATAACGCCATCCAGTAGCACTTAATATTCAGGCATGAATTTTGTGATTTATTATTCTTATTATTATCATCATCACACAAATTAAGTGTGAATTGATTTTTAATTATTCTTAATAACAACAAAAACTTTTTTGTGAATCTTTCCTGCAATTCTCAAAATAAAAAGAATCAGCACATTTATTAAGATATCAATACTTTATCTTTATTAGTATGTGTTATTTTCAAGTGCGCTTGAGTTACATGTATGAAAATAATGGTACATGAATTAAAATCTGGATTTACTTAGTTGTTTTGAAATTATATTTTTAAATAAACAAATACAGATTATCGTAGAAAGTTGCATTTTTTTAAAATATCTTTTTCCTTAATTTACATTTGTTCAATAAGCCATATACTGATTTAATTACAGTAAAATTAAGAAAACATACTAATTTTATTTTTGATATTTTTTATTTTTGACGTAGTAGGAAGGTGTGAATTATTACACGTGAAAAAAGTCTATACTTGTTTTGCAGTCAGAATTATCAATAAAAACAATTTTATTTCTTATTTATTTTTATATTTTGTTCTTATTAACAAAAAATAATTAAAAAATAATTTTATTTTTTATTTATTTTTGTGCATTTATTATATATAACTTTTAAAATTATAATTCTTTTAAGTTTATTTTAATAGTTATAATAAAACTTTGTTTTTACTAATGTTAATTTTATAGGATTTAAGTAAGGAGTTAAGATTTAGAATAAAATGCAATCGGTATTATTTTCAACAATTTCAGAAAAGCAAAACTTTGAAGGTTAGGAATATTTTCTTTGACTCAAAATACAGTCACAGGTAATGTCAAAATGTTTAGGAAATCGAAGAAAACTTTGAAAATTGTTGTTAATCAATTTCTCCTCTTTCTGCCAAAGAAACTTGATGTCTTTAGAATGCAGAGTGAATTTGATCGAATTTTAAATATCTGCATGGTGTGTGCTTCAAAATCACGTAACATGTTAATCTGAAATATCTTGCTAAAGTTTTCATTGTGGTTTCAAATGTTACCAAGAAATAATGGTTTATAATTTTGGTAATTATTTTGAATCAATAAGTATACAAGAATAGATATATTTATTTTCCCTTTGTTACATTGGATTTTATTATTTCTCTCGTGTTTGTATAGCGATGAAAAATTTCATAAAGTGTACAGAAAGCCAAAATAATTTATCAATTTTAAATTATTAATTATCAATATGTTTTTAAACATGATTATTTTAACATAAAAATAAAATTTTTCACGCAAATGTTTAGTTTCATATATTAAGATAGAGATTAAAAAGTATATGAATTTTCAATTTTAAATCTTCTGATAAGTAGACAAATATATGTTTTTCTTGATTCAGTTGTCTGTAAGAATGATCTCGCATTTTGTATCTCAAATAGGAGGTAAGAGAACCGTGAAATTTTAGCCGATTAATTTGATATTGATGTTTGTAAGTCAATACCTTTATTTTATTATTTAACAATAATTTATGCTACAGAAAATTTCATACATTCATGGGAAGTTTCTATGTAAGAACCTAATTAAAAAGTAAGACACTTAAATATTCTAAAAGAAATCTTATATTAGTTTAATAAAATCATTTCAATTGAAAGTACTCAGGAGTTAGTTTTACTCATGGAGAGAAAGAGAGGGAGAAAAAGCGAGAGAGAGAGAAAGAGGGAGAAAGAGTGAGAGAGAGAAAGAGGGAGAAAAAGAGAGAGAAAGAGGGAGAAAGAGTGAGAGAGAGAAAGAGGGAGAAAAAGAGAGAGAGAGAAAGAGGGAGAAAAAAAGAGAGAAAGAGGGAGAAAAAGAGAGAGAGAGAGAGAGAAAGAGGGAGAAAAAAAGAGAGAAAGAGGGAGAAAAAGAGAGAGAGAGAGAGAGAAAGAGGGAGAGAAACGACGTGTCTCACGCCTGATTAGAAATATTCAACAAAATTATTTCACGGGTTATATTTTTGAAACATGTGACGAAATATATTTGAAATATTGTGAAACATTTGATTCACAAAACAAATAAATTTAGTCAATTTAAAATAAAAGCCTCAACATATTCTCCTTATTCGTGAATAGTAATTTATTTAGGATCGGCAGCTTATTTTTCTTGCACCATTCTCTAAAAACAAACAACATTCTTAAGAAAAAGTTTGTTTTTTCCATTCACAATCAAATATTTAATTAATATTGATTATACAAGATCCATTTTATTATTGATTGTAGATTATTTTATAAGATATAAGAACAAATAACTGCGGCATATACAAGGATAGTTATTTTAGCAAAATATTCAAAAGTTATAATTAATAAAATTCCAAGTAAAACATGCATTTATTTTGAAAAAAAAATTTACGTTTATTTAAAGGAACTCTTTTTTTAATCCTTTGTTCAAATTGGTCTTGATATAATACAATGTACCTATACAGAAAATTAATTCTGAATTATATTCTCGGAATTTCCAAATATTCCACGAACTTTATTCTAATATCTAAAGACTGAATGTATTCTCCGCGATATCATTCCATGTTCATAATATTGTATAAATCAAGCATTGGGAAATGTAGTTTAATTGCGTTGAAGCTCTGTAAAGTCTCTGAAGATAGATTAAAAATGATACTGTGCTCAGGAAGAGAAATTCTGTTTGCTCTGCTCGCTTATAGATATTAATGATCTCAAATCATCTTTAGATACAGTGGTCTATTTATTAAGCGGAACTTTCTTGTTTCAACATAAACTCTGATGAAATCTCTTTTAAAGTTCTCATAACTTTGTATTCACAATGCTGATTACTTGCCTTACAGTATTTCCCAGTGTCAACAATAGTTTTGGAATAAGCATTATTATTTGCAACAGGTATATTTGATGAATTGCAACTAGTTAATATTGTTTTCTTAAGCAGGTTATGTAGACCACTGGATTTTGAATTTTTCCTACCATTCTTTTAAAAAATATTTCTAATGTATTTAGCTTCGTAGGTAAAATTTAAATAGCATATTAAGTGTTTAACTTATATTTCTCAATAACTATACCACTTTCAACACAAAATGAGTTTTTAACATATAAATGCTGTTGATGATGACAAAGTTAGTGGTTCTAGGCACTGATATTTAAGATTTCAGGTATCATAAAATATTAATATGTTTCCAGTGTAATATATTTGTCCAACAAATATAGTTTCATTAATTTTAATCTTTTTCCTGGTGTAACAATTTTAACAGACTGTAATGTATTAATATATTTAAATGATTTTAATGTTGAATTTAAAATCATTAAAACTATTGAAATATATTACTCAGATATCCTCAAAATTGATAATTGGGAAACTACATAATTTGAAAAAGTTTTATAAAAGTCTGTACTGTCAAAATACGAAATTTTTATATATATTGAAGTTAAAAGGAATATTTATAGTATATTTACAATAATTCCATGTTTGAACATATTTTCTTTGCTAAAGATCTTAACAAAAGTAAATATTTTTAGTTGAATACCGAAAATTTGAATACATTTTGCAAACAATATTTTTGATATTAATGTTTTCAGCAAACATACTAAACTTGTTGACTTTTTTTAATTCATTGCAACTTTGCAAAAAATGTTAAAGTTATACTATTCTTCTGAGTGTGAATTGTAAATTTAATAATTTGAAATATATTTGACCAATATATAATTTCTTAGAAGGGATATACCACTTTTTAGCAGTTGGTCATTAAATGGTTATTATGAAAAATATTTTTAATTTTATGTAACCATATTTTCGAGTATGTGGATAAGGGGATGGACAGCCAATTTTAATCAGAAAATTGCTTTCAAGTAAAAAAGGAAAATAGTTGATATCTCAAATATTATTTCCTGAAATCATGCAAGCTAAAAATGTGGAAACATTTTCATTAATTGTTATAAATTAAAAGGAATAAAAATTATCAAAGGATAATTTTAACTAAATATGAAAATTTCAGTAGTTTTTGTATAACAAATGAGACTGTGAGAACCTATACATACTTGCTATAAACGATAGCAGAAGACTGAAAATACCAGCTTTTCGAAAATTACAATTATACATGTTTAATTTTGTTAACAGTTAAATACTTTTACACATATTGAAGTCTTAGCGGTGAAAATTGAAGCGAAATACTGAATTCAGAAGTTATTTTTATTAGCTTTAAAATTTTTTTCATTTCATTCATTTTTGAAAATATGTATTACTAGTCTTTTAATTTTATCTGTTTAATTGTAAACATTTCTACTTATCGGAATTTATGTGACACTTCTTCTTTTCTTTCAAGTATTTTCTTTATTTGAAGAAAGAAATAGAATTTTGTACACACACACACACACACACACACACACACACACACACACGCACACACACACGCACACACACACACACACACACACGCACACACGCACACACACACGCACACACACGTACACGCACACACACACACACACACACACACACACACACACACACACACACACACACGCACGCACGCACGCATCGCACGCACGCACGCACGCACTCACCCACTCACACACACACACACACACACACACACACACACACACACAATAAATTTATTTCACTTAAAATATAACATATACATTATGCGTGTATGTATTCAAAACTGTAATATTAACTATATATTTCTTGATTAATAACTTATGCATATTGCTTAAGAATAATAAATAATTCAAATAATAATAAAACGAATAATTGTTTTGAAATATATTTCATTGTTAAATAAAAAATTAAGAAAAAATAAATAAAAATTTCTGCATTTGTCATTTTCTTTAACTAGTTTATGACAAATGAGTATAGATTAACTGTCAAGAATTAAGATGAAATAAGGAGAAAAACATTGCCTGGTAATTGTTAGGAAGACATGTATGACTAACTGCTAAAACTATGCCTTGTAAGCGATCTTAGAATTTGGTGTTTCTAACCTAATCTACCAATCCCCAAGTATTGCTTATTAATATCGTTTGCATTGAATGCTTCGGTGTTGAAAGGATTACTATGAAATTGGATGAACTAGAGAGTGATTGAAAATGAACAGCTATGAAATCGAATTAAAAAAAATTGTTGCAGTGAGATTTAATATTCTATAAGGGAAATTTGATTTCTCACTCCAAATTTAGAAATCTCAGCAGTGTTTGAAAGAACGTGCAAGATACAGAGCTACTAATCCTTGGCAGTCTGATACTCACTAATTAGAGTTTTTGTGATCACAGATTTTCTCACTGAAATGTGTATGATGTACAGCCAGATGGATATGGAAAGATTATATTTTACTTAGGAATATCTATTTTGAATGCAGAGATGCTCAAGAATTGATCTAGAGATAATGCCACCAATTTTGTCTAGCATCTTATTCAAACGAATATCACAGCTGCTATACGCCGAAATAATAGCTGTGTTAGTGGAAATGTACATTACTAAAAGATTGATACTCCTTGATTTTTTGGCGTTTTTTTTACACCAAAATAGGTGCCAAAATGAGAATAACAAAAGGACAACTTTAAAACTATGTTAGTTAAAGCGCTGAAATTACCAGGGTTACCAAAAATTAAATTTTATCGCCAGTAATTATCATTAACTATTTTGCAAAAGCATTAGGTACCAGTATCTACACCAAACCCAAATACTTTTAATTTTCATAATTTGGTACGTTATTAGTTCAATATTATTTTGAATTGATCAGAAACCTAGTAGTAAGCTCCTTTTTTTAAATCTTCAAAAAATTTGCTTTTTCTGCTTTATTACACACGTTTTTGTGTAGTCAATTGTTCATATGAAATTGAGAGATTACCTCGGCTTGTAATTTTTTCTGACGTATCTCCAATTGAGCACATTTAGAACATTAGTTGTCGATAGTTATAAGCGTAAATGATAGAACCAATTTTAAAATTTATTGTTGTGTGGTACTAGTACATAAGAGAATATTCCTTAGGGAATTATTAAAATCCTTTGTAATATTATGTAAAACGTATGGAGGGGATTGTTTCTAATTGTCATAACTCATACTGAAAAAATCGAAAAATACTCAATTTTTGTTTCTTGTCTTTGATAATTTGCATATTAACAGCATTAACTCTCAAAGGGCAAGAAGACAAGTATCCTTATAGAAACAATTTATTGAAAGTATGTAAACTTGTACTTATTATTAACCTGGTAAGAAAGCTACATAAGTGCAACGTATGCACAAGGATGTTGGATTTTTCAATATGAGAGATATGTTGAAGAATTCTGGAGAGGCGTAACTAGCTCCAGGTGTGACTGATACTGATAAGGCTAATAATCACCATTATTTGTAATTACATTGAGTAATCCCGTAATTAAAGTCAAATTACAACTCATTTATTAACTAATTATTAATTTTTGAAAAATCTTGTTAAATTATACAAAAGCTGTTTAATTTACTTGTTTCACGTGAGATTGGTAAAATATCTAGAAATAAAAATTTCTGGACTGGAAAAATAAATTTAATTGAAAGAACTTAATAAGAATTTACAGAGAGAGAATCTTAAAGTATAAAAGAATTCTCTTCTTTATTGGAGTTTTGCTTACTTTTAATATAGGAACCTCAAGACAGGTAAAGTAATTCAATCTGATGTTCTGCTGATATTGAAAAATCCAATATGAAGACAACACATAAACAAGAAAAAAATTAGAGCAATAATACCCAGATTTACAGGCGTCAATAGGATCAGGAATCCGAGGCTATTATTACCGTGTAGATTCATCATCTTTAAAAGACAAAAATCGATCTAATGAGTGATTTCGGATAAAAACAGAAAATTATAAGATTTAGGAAAATATATTAGTTCTAGTTAAGGAGTTGTATTTGTTTTTTTAGAAAAATTATTAGTTAAATGGAGTTAGAATAGTTTAGTATTTGTTAATGATTCATTTTGGTGCAGTAAATTTGTAGAAAATGTCAAATTTTATGAAATCAATTTTTTCCCTTTTCCATTTTGGAATTCCTGTAGCTCAATAAATAAAAAATTAAGTTTCTAATTTTTTTATCTCATCTTTATTAATTTTACGTTTTTTTATTAGTCTAACTTTTTTTCAAATTATCATGCTATTAGAATTGAATTTAAAAAACGTCGAATATTATTTTTAAATTATTTCAATTTTTTATAAATTTTAATTTGTTGTTATAATTATTAACATACTTCAATAAATAAGGGAGTTACAAATGTTTCAAAATGTGTTAAGATTCATCAATAATAATCATATTATACTGTAAATATAATAAATATATATTATTTTGTATGCATAAAATATTCTTATTCATCTTTTATTGTTTAAAATACAATAAATAAACTTGATTTATAAATAACGCTTGTGTTACAATGGAAAAAGTATATTGTCTCAAAAATTGATTATTTATACAGTGAAGATTTTTGAAGTGATATTGATTATTTATAAGTTGAAATTATGCATATAAATGAAACCTGGTATATAAAATAAAATCTTAGTGGAAATAGATAGAAAATCTCGTAACAATTTATGCTTTATAATGCATTTTCCACAAAAGCCAGTAAAATATTTCATATTTAAATTGTTTGCAAATTTTTCAAATAAATTAGATTACATAAATATTATATCTAGTGAGTTTATTTCTTGAATACAAAGACAGAAATCACCGATTTTTCGTTAAAGAAACTCAAGGATGAATTTGAAAGCTTTGAATTATAACTTGTAGTAAGTGAGACAAGCTTTAATGCTTTTGTTAAAGATGGGATTTTAATAAATCTTACGGAGAAATAAAAAAGCAAATTTATTCGTAACAATTAAATTCATTTGTGGAAATGTGTGATGGTTTTATTGATTTCTTATGATAAGCCATGATTATATCTTATTTAAATTTATATGTTTATTCATTATATAAAATGGAAAATTTATTTTTTAAAAGTTTCAAAAGAAATTAAGATTAATCAACAAAAATGTTGTTAGAAGAATCAAATTTGATTTCTGCTAAATTTATTTTTTACGTCAAGTTAGATTGTATAGTTATATTTTTAATTAGTATAATTGAAGTATAACGTATTCGTTTCTGCTTTAAAAGTACTGTAAGATTTCAGAATTTATAGCATTCTTTTATTTATGCAAGGTTGTGGTGGCCTGGTCAGAAAAGGCGTCATTCTGCTCATCGGAAGTTAATGAGATCGATTCCCGACTATTGCTGTTTAATGTACCTTAAATAGGCCGTAATTGTGTAATTCTTCCATGTGAAATGATATTTCAGAGGTGTCAAGTTTTCGGGTATTCCACTAAGTCATTGGACCTGAATTAAGAAGACTCAACCACCTTCAAATATTTCCATTGATTGAATCAATTCATGAAAAAAAATTCTCTCATTAATATGAGTAATAAGGTCATAACTAACACAAAGCTACAAAATTGATTGTCACTTTCTACCTTTATAAGTGTAGTGCCGTATTTGTAGTAATTTCTTCTAAGTGATGGTTCTCACACAAATGATGCCTTTATTTTATATACTTTATATTCACTCTTAATTATTATTTATAACCTAATATATATATATATATATATATATATATATATAATAAAACTAATAAAAATATTAAATAAAATAATATAATCTAATAAAAATATTATAAATTAGTAATAAAAAATCAATAATTACAAAAAATAATAAATTCACACTAAAATCATTATATACCCATTATTTATAAACCCTATTATAAAACACATTTAATTATACTGCAAATACAGTTATTTGAAAATTTACGTTAAATTTTCCCTATTTATCCTTATTTTGTACTAAGATGTTTATTTGGATTCAATGGATTATATATATATTATAATCTCAAATGTCTGCTTAACACACTATTTTGTGTTTTTGTAAGAAATTTTACATTTGGATTTATTTTAAGTTTCAAATATATATAGTTGTGTAACACATATCTGGTTTAATAGGAACAAAGAAATAAGTTCCTTAAATAGTTCAAAATAATTTATTACAATTTAGGGTACAACTTAAGTACAACACAGATACATATACTACAAATAAAACAAAATTACATCTAAACATAAAGTTAGAGGGATAGGGTAAACATGAGAGTCATATGGATATACGTCTTAAGGTTGTTGGAGAGAGACTCGCTTCCTTGTTGATGATGTCATGGGTGGTGTCGTAGACAGGGGGGCGCTATAGACTCCCCCTCTGGCTCCGCCGACTTCCCGGCTAGGAGACAGGATTAAGATTAAGAAGCTTCTGAGGCTGTCGACGTGTTCTTCCTCAACTTTTCAAAGGGTATACTGGCCCTTTATCTCTAGATAATTGTTGTTAGGACTTCAACATACTAGTATGGTAAGTACCGAGTACTTGATTCGGGGCAGCAGGATCTGCAAGATCATATGTATTTGGTGATTTATTCGTTAATATGATATAAGGTCCTTCACGCTTGGGCATGAATTTTTTACTTGTTTTAGTTTTTGACTTGCTCACGGGATGTAAAGTGATCGAAACTTTATCGCCTGGTTGATAATAAACGGGTCTATGCCTCTTGTCAAAGTACTCCTTTCTAGCATCTTGTTTTTGTTCTACACGCTCTCTAATTATGGGTGTAAGGCGTGCAAATTCTCTCAAGTAAGGTGTTATCTCTGCGACGAAGTTATCGTTATCAATGACAGCTCTAATATCATAATTGACATCATCTGTGGTTCGAAGCTCTCTTCCATACTGAAGGTAAGCTGCCGCATGACCTGTAGAATCACATTTTGCGGTGTTTAAAGCAAAATGTATCATGCGTAGTTTGTCCACCCAAGAATCATGCGAGTCACCAACTAGTATTGCTAATTTGGGTTTTAGGTCTCGATTTTTTCGTTCAACAGGATTTGATTGAGGATGTTATAAAGGTATAAGATCTTGCTTAATACCCAGGACCTTACAAGTTTGTTGCATTACAGCACTGACGAATTGTACACCATTGTTGCTGATTAGTCTTCTAGGTAAGCCAAATCATAAGACTTCTTCTATCAGTATTTTAGAGCAATTGATAGCAGTGGCATCTTTTAGGGCAAAAAGTTCGACCCATTTTGTACTGGTATCTTCAACAAGAAATAACCATTGATTCCCAGTTGGGGTCTCTGGGAGAGGACCAAACAAGTCTATTGCCAACGTCTCAAATCTTTGTGAATAAATAGGCGTTCTGAGTAATCCAGCAGGTTTCTAGTTGTTAGATTTGTACCGGTTACATTCAGCACAATCTTTCACGTATTCGGTGATAAACTTTTTAATGCCAGGAAATAAATACCTAGAAGCAATTTTATGATGCGTATTCTCAGCTCCACAATGTCCTGCAGTGGGAGAATCATCATATTGCTGTAGGACACGTTCTCGCTCAAGACAAGGGACAACTAGCTGTGCTTCTTCTGACTCTGTTTCAGGCGAATATCGATACAGTATTCCCTGATTTATCAGATAACCTCTACTAGTCCAATTTACATAATTTTTATCTTTCCGTCCACTTTCAAAGCAGTCGACGATCTTTCTTATATCCTCGTCCTTCAATTGTTCTTCGCGAATGTCTTTAAATTTCCGGGATGGTAAACCTATAGACATAGTGTTTAAGTTACAAACAAATTTGTCCTCTGTATCAAATGGTCTGGACAGAAGATCTGCAATTACATTAGATCTTCCTGGAGTGTAAAAATTTTCGGGTGATATGACTGGATTTGAAGAGCCCATCAAGCTAAGTGTCCGGATGGCGATATACTACTCATAAGCCACCTCAAAGGTTGGTGATCTGATGCAATAATGATTTCTTGATTTTCCTCATAACCACGGAACTTCTCAAGTGTCCATGCCACCGCTAGTGCTTCTCTTTCGGTAATTGAATAATTTCTTTCTGCCGAACTGAGCAGTCGACTGGCATACTCAGTCACATGTTCTTCAGGTCTTTCTCCTTGGATAAGGACTGCTCCTAGAGCGTAATTACCCGCATCAGTTCTTATGAGGAATGGTTCCGATTCATCTGGCTGAGACAACACAGGTGGTGAGATCAGCAGTCTTTTTAACTCTTCAAATGCTTTATGCTCTGTATCACCCCATGTCCATTGTTTATTCTTTTTAGATAAGTCACTAAGGGGCCTAGCAACTTCAGAAAAATGGGAAACATATATCCGGAACCAGGAACAAGTCTGTAGGAAGGACTGAACTTCTTTAGCACATTTTGTTGTTAGAATTTTTTGAATAGCAGATACTTTGTCAGCATCCACTTCTACATCCTTTTCAGTTATCCAATGACCTAAATATTTCACTCTGTCACAAGAAAAATTTCATTTGCTTCTATTAGCATTCAGTTTAAATATAGAAAGTCTTTCAAACACTATTCGTAAATCTGATAAATGTTCATCAAAAGTTTCTGATAAGATAATGATATTGTCAAGGTATGACTTTGCAAAAACATCTTTGAGACCAGATCTAAATGTATCAATGAGACATTGAAAAGTTGCGGGTGCGTTGCGCAACCCAAAAGGCATACGTAAAAATTTAAAAGTTCCAAATGGACAGATGAAGGCAGTCTTTTCTTTGTCTGATTCATGAACTTTAACCTGATGATCACCAGATTTTAAATCTATCGTAAACATGTATTTCGTCGACTTGGCTTCAGTCAATAAATCATCCATTTTAGGTAGTGGATAGTTATCTGGAATAGTCGCTGAGTTTAACTTGCGGTAATCAACACACAATCTGATGGTACCCTTTGGTTTAGGTACTAATACCACAGCACTTGCATAAGGAGATTCACATTCCTCAATTATTCCTTCTGTTAGTAAGGAATCTAGCTCTTTCTTCAACAACTCTTTCTTTGCAGGCGTCATTCTATATGTAGGTTCAGCAACAGTTAGGCTATTTCCAGTCTGGATTCTATGTTCAATAAAAGGAGTAGGTTGTCCCCCTGTCTTGAAGTTATTTTCAAATTCTTCCAGCAATGAATTTTTATTTGTGTCGTTGTTCTCTTGTCAAGTGTTTTCCTTCATCATTCCTCAATTTCACGGAATTAGAGGTTTCTGAAATTTCAGCAGATATATCAGGGGAAGTTTATTTCTGCGACATTATTATTTTTGCTGTACTTACGGTTTCGGATGGTTCACGATAAAATGGGTAATGTCTGTGTGGATATTCACAAAAATGCCAAGTTACATTCTGGATGTTAAGGTCAATACCAGCAGCCTGGAGAAAGTCAGTGCCAAGCAATGTTCTATTGCCTTTAGATTTGGGAACGCAATAAATATCATGCGAACTTTCTTTCTCTCTACATTAAGATTTACGTCTGTTGCCAAAGCAGGGACATTTCTTTCTTTTCCATAGGCAAGTACCATTGTAATATTCTTCTTTTGAAATTTGAAACCTTTCTCTTTCAATAAAGTATAAAATCTCTCTCCCTCAATGGAATTTTATGCACCTGTGTCGGCACAAAAGGCTGCTTTCTCACCACAAACAGTTAAAAAAAATTAAGCTGGACAATGAATCTGAAGCTTGTGCGGTATACAACTTTACACAATTAACAATTGTTTTAGCCTCTCTTTTTTGCTTGTTGCACTTTGGACACTTAGACTGAATAAAACCAGGATTACCACATCCATAGCAATGAACAGAAAATCTTCTTTCTGGCTTGTCTTTAGTAAATTTTGGACTTTCATAGTTGGAATATTTGATTTTGTAATTTTCCCTAGAGTAAGGAGGCTTATAGTTTCTCTCTGAAGGAGATTTAACATAGTCTTTGGAATTTGGCTTCTTAGCAAAGATAGGAGAAAATTTCTTCATTCCCATTCTTACATTTTCATAACTGTCAAGCTTTTCTGCAAGTTCTAAAGGATCATTCAGCTCTGACCATTGATCAACAAAATGTTCTCTAACCTCTGGAGGTGTTCTTTTCTTTAACTGGTCAACTATAATTAAGTCTTGCAATTTCTCAAAAGTGATGATATTAAACTCTTTTACCTATCCTTTGAAATATGATTTAATTTCAAAATAGAAGTCTTTCCATGTTACTTCTACACTTTTTCTATGTTGCGAGAACAACTGCCGAAACCTATCTGATGTAAGTGTATAACGTTTCAAGAGCATCTCTTTCGCCTTTGAATAGTCTTTAACATCTTCTTTTTCTCTAGCAATTAATTGATTTATTTCGGCTGGCAATGAGCCTATCATCCAATTCATTTTAGATATATTCACTAATTTTAATTATCGTTCAAATACTGTCAGAATGAGTCCTATTTTATCTTTATTTGGATTAAATTTTGGGAGAATTCGATTTAGATCCCAATTTGTTTTCTCTGTTTCACTGGAAAGAGCTGTGGCAGTGAATGAAAGTACCTTCTGAGCTTCCACTTGAAGTTTTAAGCGTTGCAATTCAAACGCTCTCTCTTTTTCAATGCGAAGTTGTTCCTCTTCCTTTTCTTTTGCTAGTTTTTCCTCCTTAGCTACTTCTTGCTGGGCAATTCTTTCGAATTCAGCTTGTTTTTCTTTTTCAATCCGTTCCTCTATCATATTAGTTAGCATATTTTTCATTAATTCTTCATCATAATCTTTTGATTTGGTTATAATATCTTTCAGTTGAATTACTTTCAGATCATCTGCTACCCCTAGCCCCATTTCTATAGCGAGGTTTCTCAAATCCACTTTTTTCCCTTTCCCAAGGAATGATATTTTTGCATGTGTTTTATTTTTAATAGTTCTGAAGTTATTTTCAACTGATTTTAAAATGCTGATTTTTTAATATGTAGTTCTTTATTTTAGTTCAAACGAAATTTAAACATCATCGGTTTTAAATACAATATTATGTTAAAATATATAAACCTTTTAACTTTAAATATAAGGGAAGTGTAACCTATTATTATTTATTCAAACATTAATTGCATATAAAATGAACTCTTTAATTATTGTAAATATACTTGAAGTATTCATATGATATTCACTATCATAAAATAATCAAATCAATTATATTAATATTACTAAATTTCTAAGAATTCACTCTTATTGTATACTTCAAATCAAACAAAGCCAAAACAAAGCATTTCAAAATTTTACCATGAAACTTTTATTTTCGTTTCATTTATAACTCTTTACTTTCGCTTTACAATTACCAATAATCTTTGAATGTACCTTTGTTTATATATTATATTTTATCAATACTTTGATTCCACATTCAATAAATCAAAATATATTAATTAAGATAACTTAATCAAAAGCATTCAAAGAATATTTTATATATAAATAAGATGAATGTTTTATTGACTTTTACTTAACTTTAAGGTTCTTCGATTTTCTAAAATATCAATGCTGATTCCTTTTACCAAAATATTAATGATTATTTTGTTATCTTAATATAGAGCCTTAAATATACATGGAAAAACAATATATTTTCATTCTGTATTCACTGAAACCACTTAATAAAAGAATAAAACACAAAGATTCTAAATAGAAAAAAAAAATAAAATAAAATAAAAATAAGCATTAATATATACTGAACACGTAGCATTCATAGATATTGAAAGGCTGGACAGAGAGGCGTTTATGAAAGCAATAACAACGTTTGCGGCTCCTTGTTTAGTGTTTTAAATCAAAGCAAAAGTATCATCGCATGAAAAATGCACAGTCATCAGACAATTAAGTTCTGTTAGATACTCAATTTTAAATTACTATCTCACTGTAAAGAAGATATTTTCAAATATTCAGAAGTAAGAAATATAATATTCAGAAGTAACAGATACTTTACTTATTGTTCATACTTATTGTGCGTGAATTATATGTTCTTTACATATAATTCACGCACATATACTATATATATATATATATATATAATACTTCAAATATAATAATAAAATTAATGCTTCTTTTAATTCAATACTCTAGTACAAAGTATTATGTATTTAGTAAGTTTTGAAACATATCTACCAAATCAAACAAATAACTATACTCACAAGTAATAATACTGTTCTGAATTCAAGAACATAAAATAATAACACTTTTATCGAAACACAACTTATAAACTTTTTACACAGTTTTATATACATATGTGCTTAAACATTAACACTCATTAAATACTTCCTTAATTTTAATTCTTCACAATTAATTAGGAGATATTAGAAATATAAAAACAGTAACAGAAACTTATCTGGAATTCTCAAATCGAAAACGGGATACTCTAATTGAAGGAGACACTCCAATTAAACCACAATCCCGGATGAGATTATATTTGTCCTGAATCCATAAATCACAACACATTAGGAGGTAACCTGTAAAATTTTTGAGTTCCCCTCCAACAAAACAAAATTTAATTCTGGGTAGAATTTTTTAACAGCGAAAAGAAACTCGAACTCGGACCCCACGTTCGTCGCCAATATTTTATATTGTATCACATATCTGGTTTAATAGGAACAAAGAAATAGGTTCCTTAAGTAGCTCAAAATAATTTATTACAATTTAGGGTACAACTTGAGAGCACAACACAGATACATATACTACAAATAAAACAAAATTACATCTAAACATATAAAGTTAAAGGGATAGGGTAAACATGAGAGTCATATGGATATACGTCTTAAGGTTGTTGGAGAGAGACTCGCTTCCTTGTTGATGATGTCATGGGTGGTGTTGTAGACAGGGGGGCGCTATAGTTGTGATTTTAAGATTTATGTAATAAATAAATTTGATAAAAATATAGCAATCATAAATGTAAGAAAACTTAAATCTTAAACATAGTGTGAAAACTTAGCTAAATTTCAAAATATATAAATGTTTTTTCAAAATAATAAAACGTTATTTTTATAGCCTGCATTATACAAATATTGAAATATTAAATGATCAAGTAGCATATTTTAATTTTATTTCATCTAGTTGCTTTCGTTATTGCAAAGCAATGAATTAATTAAAAAATGATGTAGTTTATAAATTTCTAAGCAGATATTTATAAATTTAACTAGTTCATAAATTTCTAATCGTACAATATTTATCCTCGTATAAAAAAAACTTTAACTCTTGAATTATATTATATTTATTAATCTTATACTATTCGTATTCTTTTAAAGTCCTTAAACACTTCAATTATATTATTAATTTATATTGTAGAAATTGTGTGTGTGTGTGTGATAATTACAAAATATTTATATTAAATTCTCTTGGATGCTAAAATTGATATTTATAAAAAATAATAAATTATCTTACTTTTTGAAACGTTATTAAATAACTGAAGTAAAATATTCATTTAATTTTAAAATAAGAGTTGAGTTAATATGTGCTAAAATTTTAATTGAGCAATTATAAATGTATATACTTATTTATGTTTATCATGGCCCGTGTAAATTAAACAGTTTTAAGAGTATAATATCAGAAGTTATTAATATATTCGGAAATATCAGGAATGAAAATACATTTTAATATACAATCAAACATCTCATTTAAATAACTCATTCATACCAACATATTTAATATACGTTATGGTTGATATTAAAGATATAGTCTCTTTGATGATTTTAGATTATTAAAATAATGTGTTTTTTCCAGTGAATTTAAAATACTCTTTTAATATTAAAGGCTACTAGGATATTTAAACAAACTAATTGCTTCTGAGAAATATAACAGATGTTCTTAGCCGAGAAATACACGGGAGCAAGTAAATATTTAATTCTTACTCTCTAAACTTGAGTTTGATGAGAGATAATGATTCCACAAATACAGTAATTAGGGAAGTAATTTTATGAGTAGATTAACAAAATAAACTAACATATTAAACTAGATATGAATAATGAAATCGAATGGAATTTGAAGTATTAAATTAGTCTACATATATTCTTATTTTGGGTCAAATGAATTCTAAATATAATTTATCAGAAAGTAAACTAAATCCGCTGTAGATAATTTAGTTATTATTGTCTATTTAATAAAATTGACTTATGGATATCATTTCCACTAATTATTAACCTGGAAGTTTTGAATTCAAAGATTTAATGTTACATATTTATAAATTATTGCTTTTCTCAACAAAAAGTTTTCTATGAAAACGCAAATTTTAGTAAAATAATATGTTTTCGTATTTATGAATGAATTTTAGGGAAAAATATTTTAGAAAATGTGATTGGGTTAATTAATTCTATTACGCCGATAAATTTGCATGCAAAACAACTAGGCATTTAAAAGTTTTTTTATGAAATAGCGCAATAAGTAAAATAATTTCAAAGGAAATATAGAAAAATGTAAAAATAAATAATATTTAATTACTTTATTAAATTTAAGTACACATTCCAAAAGCTTGTTTTTAATCGATTTATTGGATTTCCTGCTTGTTACAAAAACTAAAACTTAAATTGCTGCGGGTTGTTTATTATTGAACACAAAAGTATAATTAAATATATTTTAATATTATGGTAACCAAATTTGCTTTACAAATGAAATAAAATTCTGATGTAAATTATCAAACTATGCACATTTGTATTAATTTTTAATATTCAAGATAATTCCCAGTTTTATAAAAAGGAAAATATTACTGCATGTAAAGTATATTGATTCTATTCTGCCTTTGTTTTTCGAGAAATAGAAAAACACAAGTTCTTTACTAATACTGTTTTCACCAAAGAAATCTTTGCTTCTAAAAAATTCTTGTTATATTCTGACTAAAATCGATCTTGAAATATTTTTTGTTATATCTTCTTTTTTATCACAGTACTTCAAGCACGATATAGTAAATACTTCTTTTTATTGTTTCATTGAAATTTCTTAAAGAATGTAGGAAAAAATATATAATAGTAATGTCATAAACGTGATCAATTTAGAAGAGTTTTTGAGTTATTCACATTTATATTTAAATTTAGTAAGACTTTCAATATCATTTCTTATTTATTATGTCGATATTTAATGAGCAAATATCGCATTTTTCACTTTCTAGTTTCGAAATGCACCTGGCTGTAATTCAAGCTTTTATTTGTTCACTGGGTGTACACAAGACTGTGTGTTGCTGCTGGTTTTAGTTTAGATGAACCTTTTCACATTTTTCAAAACTTACAATGTAAGTTCTGAATACATTAGATTTGCTGATATTTTAGTTTGAGCAACTCCCTTATAGCCTTAACATTACGTGACGTCACAGCGCGAATTGCGGCAATTATTTCTCATCTTCCAATGAATGCTTGAGATTTCTTTCAGGTTTATTGTAAGAAAATAACTGTTTTACTAGAATTAATAATGGATCCCTTTTTTGGCTACAATTTCTAAGGTTGCCAAATTTTACTTAGTAGATTCCAGATTTCATGATAAATTCTTATTTGGGAATTTTGTTTGTAATCAGGTTTTTAAAAATGCTAATTAATTCAGATGAACATTTAAAATGGATTTCCTTTGCTTTGTTTGAATCAATTTTACACTTAAATTTTGATATTATTATTCTTATGCCATTTTCTAAAAAATGTTTTGTCTAAATTTGTCAGTGTATGAAATAATTTACCTTTCTATCATCTTCACAATTTATTAAGAAAGTAAAACAAGTTTTTCAATATATTACTGCATTTATGTACTAAATTCATTCTCTTCCATCATCATAACTTTTTCTAAATGTGAAGATAATCTTGAATTAACATTTTATAATTGAATTTGCCAATTATTTCACATTCTCTACTTCCTTTTGCCTCAGTATTATTTCATCGTCTAACAGGACACGATTGTCTGAATGCACATTTTTTTAAAAATTAGACTTAAACTTCTGTCTGAATTCTTTAACTTTGGACAGTCCATGGATAAGAAACATTGATGAATACATTGCATCTATAAGCCTAGAGTAGTTGAAGATTTAAAAAAAATATATGAAAAGTGTAAATGCAATCGTTTAATAAATATTTTTAAAAGTTCAGTAAAATATCTATGACTAATTATTGAAAAGTCCAGTACTTAACGAAGGTTTTCAATCTATGCATCTTAAACAAGGCAATTTTTTATATTTTAAGTTCTTAAAGAGGATAAAAATTTAAGTACATAATATGAATACAGTTTAATGAAAATTCCAGAATTCCAGCCAATACAATGTTTTAACTTTAATTCAATTATCCAGATTAATATTAATATGATATTGAAATAATTATATTTGAAAGTATCTATCAAAACTAAAAATATCCGCAAAATCCAAAAGATACTGTATCTTCCTTTATAAAATGGTTATTTTTCACGACTTCAAATTAAAATTTTTAGGTTTTAAACTGTTTAAAATCTAAACTAAGTTAATTAAGCAATAATATGATGTTGTGTGAAAATAGGCAATATTTTAATTATACTAAATTTTGATATTTTCTTAATTACATTCGATAGCAAAATTTAAATTTTGCATAACATTTTTGTTATACAAAAATACGTCCTATTAAGAATATCTGCATAAATAATTTGAAATACTTTCAAATTATTTAAACAAAATATAATTTACATTAAAAGATATTCTATAAAATGTCGTCAACTTTTAAGCAGTTTAATTACTTTATATTTAAATTAATATGTCCATTCTGAACCCAAATTTGCTGTTTTAATATTTAAAACTTCACGATCGTTCGTTAACACTGAACAATAATAATAATTTAAAAAAAAAAAAAATCATTTTATGTACTATTTCTGCTTGACGAAAAAAGAGCAAAACTTGATCCGTTTTCAAAAATCATTGGTGATATAAATTGCCGGAGTTGCAAGTTCATGCACAGAAAAGTTGCTGGCTTTTGAGACCTTATAAAGCATATAACTTTAATTTAGCATGAAACTTGGTGAAAACAATATACAAATGTCAACTGCGCCACTGTGAAAAAAGATTTAAAATATTATTGGAGGATGAGAACGAATTGCCCCGATTCGCGCTGTAACGTTATGTAATGTTAAGTCTACAGGGGTTGCTCAAACTGAAATATCGGTAACTCTTATTAATACTGCAATAATTAATTTAGATATATATATTAACTAATGTAATTTTACAATTTTAAATATCCCTTGTCGACATAAGCTAACCATAAAGTGGATGTTTTGTCTTGTCTTTTTCATTTTGCTTTTTCTTCTGTTCTATTGTCAACGTATTAGTGTCTTGAATCAATTGAAAACGGCTTCGCAACTCGATGCTTTGGTCCTTATATAAGAAATCGTTTAATTAACAAAATGAACTTCGGCACTTTTCTCAGACATTCGACGGTGAATTTCGCCTTGTTTGCATCCACTCAAAGAATGCGATTTGAAGGCAGGCAGCAAATTCGTTAACAAGTCGGATTTACGACGTCGTCTCAATATAATGTCGTAAGTAATTATATTTGACGTTGAAGAAACGTTATCTTACATCAAGAATATTTTAAACCAATATGAATAATAAAGTGATAAAGTTGTGATCTCAACTTGAACGAAAGAAACAACTTTATGGCTTATCTCAGAAAATATATTATGAAGTGTGTCAAAAACTTGTTTCTATATGTTTGTGTTTAAACTCAACATAGTGACAAATATTTTCATCATTTAATCTAAAGAATGATACAGCAAAAAATAATAATTAAAACATGTTTTTTAAAAAGGAAATTATCACAAGATTAGCTACCATTGTGCATTTAAATTAATTACTTCATCTCAGAAAGTTGTAACAATCCACAGTATTGGAAACTAAACAAGTTTCAAACCATTATATTTCAATGTTAGAATAATAACTTGATTTAAATAATCAAAATTAATAAATGATTGATTGGCAGTAACATTGTACTAAATTTAAAATAAATGTTGAAAAATTGATAAAAGAAAAAAAACTCTAAATTTTAATTGAATAAAAATTATACTTACTTCAATTTTTATAACTTATGAGGGATTGTATTTTAATTATGATTTAAATTTGAGAAATTAAAATTAAATTAATGGTTTGTATATAAAATATCAAACATCGCCAGAAAACTTTCAGTTATGTAATTAACAGCATTAACTTTTTGTGAAGGAGTAAATGTCGCTTCATGTATTTTTTAAGCAAAGAGTTGGCTCTTATCCAAATTCTAACCTAAATACATTTATGTAAATAATATTTTCCTTTATTAAATTAAACCAAGCAATCGCGTGAGTTATTCGCCATTTTCTTAAAGTAAGACATGTTTCTTATTCTCCGGTAGAGTCAAAATTCAAAGTTAGTTTAATCGCGAAGACGCTCACAGAGTTTTCTTGTCTCAAGTAAAAATAAGTATTTCATTTTTACATACACATATACATATCATTTTCTTTCTAAAATATATATTCTTGTGTCCAGTGATAACATTTAAATAAAAATTATCATAATGGTTTATTTATTCATGTAACACAAAGTTATCTCTCTTTTTGGAGTAGGTTATAAAATTTAAAATTTGGAAAATGTTTTATTTCAAGCTAATAAAAAAAGAAGGAGCTAATAAAATATTATATAAAATCTTAAGATATATTGAGAATCATTCCTTATTAAGGCAATTATCTTTGAGACAATGAAAAAATTATTCTTCCACTTTACTTCAGTTTTGGATAGATTATTAAATAACTCTTATTCCTTTAACAAAAATTAAAAAAAGAATCCCACGTTCATAAAAATAAGACTTTTTATTTATAAATTTTAACACTCACACACACACACACACACACACACACACACACACACACACACACACACACACACACACACACACACACACACACACACACACACACACACACACACACACACACACACACACACACATGTGTGGGAAAATGGGTCAGTTTAAAAATCAAATATATGATAGCATTTAGCATTAAAGTTCAATAACAAAAAGTAAAATTCACTCTTGACAAAATCAGAGGGATTGCTAAATTTTTACTCGATACAATTTTTAAATTTTAATGATTTATAGATGATAAACGAACAGGATATATTAGATTTTACTTTATTGTTTTATGTTTTATTTAGTCCCCATTTGTGTTTTATAAGAAATGTAAAAATTATCTTTTTAAAAAACATAACAAGATTGATTCATAAAATTTGAGTGCAGAATTGAAAAATTTGTAAATCAGTTATTCACTATGTTTAAGACTGTAAAATTGTAAACGTGGAATTTTGTTTGTAAAGTTCTAAAATAATTATACTTGTGTCCGTAATTCCAGAGCACCGTGTATCTACTTTACACACACACACACACACACACACACACACACACACACACACACACACACACACACACACACACACACACACACACACACACACACACACACACACACACACACACACGCGCACACACACACACACGCACACACACACACACGCACACACACACACGCACACACACACACACTCACACACACACACACGCACACACACACACACACACACACACTTTTTTCTGCACTATATTCTGCACGCGTTTTGGATACAATATAATAATCTCTATTATGTTTCTGTATATGTAAACTTATAAATAAAATTACATATTGTACGTAAATTAGTTAAACTAATCGCAACTACTTGTTCTAATTTAAATATTCAGTTGAAAGGATAATGCATACAATTTAAGTATATTTAGGTCAACATTTAATTCATAAACTTATTTAATAGATATTTTCATTAGGTGATAGTTAAATCTATGATTTCTTTGACAAGCCAAATTTCTGTTTCAAAGATTAAAAAGTGTTTTGCATGAATAAATTCTTAAACCCAGAATAATATTGGGAAATAAATTATTTGGAGTTCAAAAAAGTGACAGCAAATCATGGTGAACTTCAAATGACTTAGAAAATTGTTTTTCGTTTTTTGCATTACTCATTCCTATAAATTTGGTATAAAATGCGAAAATGATAAAAAATCAGTTTCAGAGTCATACCGATGATGTGATCGTCTGTGAAAGGAGAATACTTAAAGTGTGAAAAATAGGAATGGGAATATAAATTCTACACTTTTCAATTGGACAATGTACGGTTCCATTCCATTTTATATTTATCATTTCTACAAATGTGTAATTTTTATTATGAAACGTTTCTTTTTGAAGCTAAAATCATCATGCCCTATAATGTTTTTTATACTGTGTATTTTATTTTATTGTCACATATTTTTCAATCTATTTCCATAAATTATTCTCAAATTATCTGATAATTTACATCAACTATATTTGAGTAAGTTTTTTAAAGACAGCATGCATATTATTTGATGTTTTCTAAGATAAATATTCATGTAGTGGTAGTGAATATTTTTATTACATTCATTAATATAATGAATCATTTAAAAGAGAATTTTATGGATTTACTACTTCAAAATTTTTACTGTGTTTTTTTATAAATAAATGAAATATAAGAATGTTCTTTTGATCCAAGCTATTTTACTTTATTATTATTTTTTAATTTTATGGGTAAAACATCCATAAATAGCTTAATTCTACATCAGAAATATAATATTTTAATAAAAATAAAAACCTGTGCTTTTAAAATCAGAAGCTTAAGAATAAGGCATCTAAAGAAAAATTACAAACTAATATGATTAATATAATGATAAAAGTTGTTTTATTTTTTTGTAATTATTCACTTTTTTAATAATCTTGTAGCTTAAAAGTTATTAAGGAATAAAAACAATTCGAAAAAATTTATCTAAATTTTAGTAAGCGTACACTTTTAAATTAGTAATAGCATAAGAAGTCCTTTTCATTAAGAATGGATAAATATTAATCATTGGAATGATTTGATATCAATTTTAATTTTATTGCTGATGGACGTTCATTAAAATTCTATATATATAAATAAGATTATATATTAAAATACCATAACTAAAAATTATATGTTAAAATCCTATTTCTGTTCTTAGGATTATTGTACGGCTTATGACATATCATAATTTACTTTATTTTTGTACATATAATATCGGAAAAATCATTTTATAAAGCTTTTGCACTTCTAGAGATAGTGTGCTTCTATGTCATTTTTGTTTGACTATTTCATATTATTAAAAGCATTTCTCAAAAATCTGTTTCTGGATTTTGTTATCAAAAATAAATAAATATCTTCATGTGGATTTCTGATAGATTTTAATCTGTGTACGAGGGTTGCTATTTATATTTCTGGCCTTGGCAACAGTAAGTGTTGCTAGGCGACCGAAGACGATTTTAATCGAAAGTTTGATATTTTTAAACATAAATTCAGCAGACGATTTACCATTATAGCTTTATTTGTGTTGTTGACAGTAAATTGAAAAGTTCTTCTCTGTCAAAAAATGGAATTGAATCGTGAACATTTTCGTGCCATTATTTTTCATAACTTTAGACGTGGATTGTCAAGACAAGAGTGCTTCGATGAACTTAATTCTTTATACAGCGATAAAGCGCCATCCTACAGCACTGTAAGAAATTGGTATAACGAATTTAATCGTGGTCGATGTTCGATCCAGGACGAATCCCGTGCAGGTCGTCCAAAATCCGTTGTTGTGCCAGAAAAGATCAATGCTGTGCGTGAACTGATAAAGCAAGATCGTCATGTGACATACCGTGAGATAGAGGCGTCTTTGGACATTAGTATGACTAGCATCAATAAAATATTGCATGAACATTTGAGCGTAAAAAAAATTTGTTCGCGTTGGATCCCGCATAATCTGACAAACGCTCAAAAAAAAAAAGGCTCGTGTCGATTGGTGCAAGGAAATGTTGGAAAAATACATTCAAGGTACATCAAAGGCTGTGTATAACATCTACACAGGTGACGAATCATGGTTCTATGCATATGAACCGGAAACAAAACAGAAATCCACTGTATGGGTCTTCCAAGACGAGGCAAAACCAACAAAAGTTGTTCGAGGAAGAAGCACATCGAAACAAATGATTGCCTGTTTCTTCGGCATTAAAGGTCATGTGGCAACAGTGGCGTTAGAGCAACGCAGGACGGTCAATTCTGAATGGTACACGACCATTTGTTTGCCATAAGTCATCGGAGAAATTCGAAAAATACAGAAGAACAGGCGAATCATTCTTCATCATGACAATGCGAGCTCTCACACATCGACTCAAACAAAGGCATTTCTGATGGAGCGAAAGATCGAACTGATGGGTCATCCGCCGTACAGGCCTGATTTGGCACCCAATGACTTCTTCTTATTCCCACACATCAAAAATAAATTACGTGGACAACGATTTTCGACCCCCGAAGAAGCGGTTGATGCATTCAAAACGCATGTTTTGGAGTTACCTCAATCGAACTGGAAAAAGTGCTTTGAAAATTGGTTCAAACGCATGCAAAAGTGTATTGATCATCATGGAGAATATTTTGAAAAACAATAAAACCAATTTCGATCCTACATATTTGTTTTTTCATTATTAGGCCAGAAATATAAATAGCAACCCTCGTATGTTATTTTGTAAACACATTAAAAGTAGCATCAAAATAGAGTTAATTCAAATAATGTTAAATATATTTAAATTTCTCTTCAGTTTTTCTTAAATTTAAGGGCAATGATCGAGCTACATGCAATTACTCCAATGTCAGCCAACGTGATCGAAAAGAAAAGCAATGTTTTTGTAAAAGCAATTTAAATTCATGAAAATTATCTTATAGAACAGCTAGAACTAAATAGGAGTTAAAAAAATGAAGATCCGTATTTGCATAGAAATCGAGTAATAAATTGAGAAAGTTTATCAATTTTATGTTTTTCTAATTAATATCATGCATATAAAATCTCAATGTTTTATAAGGAATTTTATTTGGTAATACTGGTAATACATTTTTTGGAATTATTTGTCTTGAGAGGGATTGAATATCTCTATATTTTTGTATATATATATATATATATATGTATAAGAATGTGTATATATAAGTATATGTATATGTATAAGAAACACCGCAGTACAAGACATTTTCCTCAATTTAATTGAATAGTTTTGTACTTGTGTGCAGGAGCATTTTGATTTTCAAAAAGACAATCATGAAGGAGATTTGATATTGATTGATTTTTTTTCAAAATGATTAATATATAAAATCACTTTCTTCAATCTCCGAAAATATCTATTTTCTTTATCCTAAAGTAAAATACCTAATTTTTATCCAGATTGGTCTCAAAGAAAATGTTTAGCTGTAATTATTTGCGTGAGATATTTTACAATACAAAACTTATTAAAATAAAGCACTGTAACAGCCTTCCTGATGAGCATTTGCATAACTGCTATCAAGGGACATTTATTACTTATCCCAAGAACGTTAAAAAGTTTGTTGATGGCAAAATGCTTGATCTTTCTCAATATTAATAATAAATCTAAAATATTTTTTATTATATTTGTTATTTACTACTGGCTGTAATTCAGCATCTGTTTAATGCACAGTCCAATTTCAGTTTCTATTTGCCATAAGCACATAGTTTTATTTAAATTGATTTCATTTTTCCAAAAATGTACGTTTATTCACAATAAACTAAGTTAAAGCTTTTTAACAAAGTTAAAGTCAATATTTTGGTTAGTTGATCACAATATGATTTAAAAACAGAGTGGCAGCTGTGAAGTCCCTTTAGTTTCGTAACCACTCTAATAGGAAAAAATGTTAATTATGTGTGGAAAATTTAAGCTATTGTAAAATTATTGATGATGTTTAGAAATAATTTCATGTTAAAATTTATTAACAATTTGAAGTGATCCTTATTAATTTTTTTTCACATTTAAAATATATTGATTTGTTTTTTCTGTAAGAAAATATGGTTGTTTCTAAAAGTTATCCTTACAATATATATTAAATTTATTGGTGATAGTGGTAACGGAAAAATATATTCATTTTCTGTAAAAAATATATTTTAGTAGTTTTTCTGTTAAGCTGATATAAAATGAGCCTTAAGTTTTCTTTGTTTTTGGCAATTTACTTATAATTATAATTCATTTTATGGAATGCTTGTAATTGAATACATCTTAGAGACTTGTAGAGACGGTTAATTAATAGGAATGGCTTTTTAACAGAAGTGTGTTCATTAGAAGTTTTCGTTGAGTCCAAGATAGAAAAACTATTAAAAAGTGACTGAAAGAACAAAGGAAAATGATACTTTCAAATTATTTCTTTCTTCGTAGACTGAAATATTTCCAACATTGGAAAAATAAAGACGTTGAAAGATAGACACTGTCTTGACACTTGTTTTGACATTTGTTCCCAAATAAAAGGAGCTTTTTTTAAAGTATCAGGATTGGTGGCATTTGTGATCAAAAAGAAAGTGGGGATGTATTCAAAAGTTTCTTTGTATATTATTCATATGTCCTATATTTGTTTCGACTTTTTTGCTTTTGCTGAGTGGTGTATAAATTTTAAAGTTCGTGTCTTTGAAAGAACCCTATTTTAAATTTCGAGTTTATCCCGCTTCAACATTTCGGATATACAATTTGACGTGTAAATTCTATTTCCTTGTATTGAAATTTTTGATAAGTTTTTTTATGTTCCTTTTTACATTATTGTAAATATTTTCTGGTCATAGAAGAGCATTTTATTACTTATTAGATCACTTGTTATTAGTCTTCTGGACAAAATATTACAAAGTTAATAAACTGAACAGTCAAATGATATTGAACATAAAATTCCTGTGTTAATTAAAACAATTAAAAGTGTTAAAGTTTATTTCATTTATTAAATAATTTATTAATATCAGAATTGTTTTACATTTGTTGTCTCAAAAATACATAATATTCAGTTCAATATTCAGATCATTGGAAAGATTGTTGAAGTTTTAAATTCAAAAATTCTAGTTTAAAATATACTTTATTGATTAAATTTTTAAAAAGTTTGATAAAGCTATATTTATTTGAAGCACTTAAATTTAATGAAGAAAGTTAATTTTGGGAATTAAGTATGAATAGATCTATAGGTCTGATAATTTCTTAATTCTAATTGATATAGTATATATTACTGTTTCCTTTTTTATAGAAACTAAATAATACACTATTTCAGGTACCTAATGCGTTCTAAATGCAACGACTAATACAATAATGATACATCGTTTGAATAGTTAATAATTATACTTTCTAAAATTATTATTAAAATTATTTTGATTTCTCTCATTTGTGAATACCAAAATATTGCGTTTTAAACAGAAAAACCAAAACAAACAAACACATACCCACGCATACACACATTTATAATTCAAATTTTACTATATTCATTTTGAATGGCTGTATTCTAACGAAATAATTTATTTTTGTGTTTGGAATACTTATATATAAATTAATAAGGGCCTTTTTTAAAATTTGAATTCTCCTTTTTTATTTGTAGACATTTTCAGCTAGGAATTGGAAGGATTTTAAAAACATTATGAGATGTTTTTATCCACAAAAAGGTTATTTACTCATCTCGGAAACGTTTTGGGTACACCCACACATACGAAAAATCAGTACGAATATAAATTTCCATAAATTCACATATACGAATATAAATTTTTCACAAGTTATTAATTAGAATAATTTTTATTATAATATTGTTAACTGAAAAATTAAATTTTTATTTTTATTTTCATATGCAGCACTTGCCTTGTTTACTAATGAATATAGATAGTATATAGATATACATCATATTTTTTGTAAACGTTTACAACATTATTTTAATAAAATTAATGCTGATATTGTTAATAATTAACTTCAGAAATTAATGAATTTAAACATGTTTTCAGAGAAATTAACTTATAATTAATTATAGTTTTTAAATTTTTATATTTAAGGAATGTTAAAATACCAAAAACTGGGATTGCAAAATATCAATATAGTGACTTATATATATTATTAAAATAAATAAATGTATTTTATTTTTGATTGTGCTAAGTACCGGATAAAATGTAATCAATTTATAATAAATATATATTATATTTTGCAATTGTTCCTTTTTTAATTAATGACAAATTTT
This sequence comes from Latrodectus elegans, assembly GCA_030067965.1. NCBI lineage: Eukaryota > Metazoa > Arthropoda > Arachnida > Araneae > Theridiidae > Latrodectus > Latrodectus elegans. The sequence continues at coordinate 67,912,331 of CM057811.1, read as the reverse complement.
ATATATTTTATCTGTGTTGCTTTTACTCTTCATATATGATTATAACATAATAAATTAATAAAATTATGAGTTAATTTTGACATCGCGTTATAGACTGTCCAATGACCAAGACTGGGAATACTCATTTTAAATTGACTTCCGGGAGGAGTTTCATAAATAATGGACTGTATTTATGTGTTGCAAAGGAGGAAACCATGGAGGCTTCCAAGCATCCTCGACTTACTCGCATGTAGAAGGCAGAGCACAACATCCCCTTTTATTGGCAATTATCGTTTTCAGGACATTTTGCTATGATGGGCGCTGTCCTTTCTAGCCCTCGGTGAGTTCTACATCTATATATTTAGTTGCGCAAATCTTGAACCTAAATTGAAGTGTATGAATTACATTTATATACCTGGAAAGAGGTAGCATTAAATTAGAAAACTGTAGACAAATATCTTCCAATCATTATAAAAGATTTTTTTTCAATTTCAAAATATATATATGTGTGTATTGTTTTTGAAAAATAAATACTTAATTCATGAAGAAGAAATGTAATTATATTTAAAATATATGCAGTTGAAATAAATGTTTGTTTTGTGTACAATTTACATGCACGACAGTGGATAACATTTTTCGAATTTTCAACGCGCATTTTTTCTTGTAAAATATAAATAACTTTAATACGCAAAATACATCATGCTGGAAGATTTGGTTTGGATTTTTATAGGAAAAATATGAAGATTTGAACAGATATTGCACTTGTGCTTGAATATATGTATTTCTAAAATATTCAATTCATTCTTTAGGTATGCTTACTTAGAAATATTTATATGTATTTGTTTCTGTGATCTGCAAAATAATAGAAAAATATGTAGAACTGCTTGCTGCTCAAAAATGGCATGAAAACTATATTTCTAATTTTTAAAATAAATCATGAACAAAAGTACATTCAATTCTATCTTACATATAATATACAAGCAATTATCTGCATTATAAATTGAAACTTCATTTACTTTCCCAGCAATGGAAGATTCAATTTTTAAGTAACGGAAAAGCATAGTAAATTCTAGAGTTAATAAATACCATTAGAAAAGATCAGCGTAATGTTCAATCTTTCATTTTTAAATGAAATTGCTTTCTTTAAAGCGTGCAATGTAATCTTTGGTGAAAGAGGAAACACGCAAAGCATTTTAGTATTTCTACAGATTTTTCAAGACTAATGGTACTTAATATGAGTCATTATTTCAGAGTAAAAGACCATGATTCATTTAGTGAAAAATCAACAATAATCTAATGGATGGAGTGAAAGATGAATTTTCACGAAAGCTAATGTTCAGTTTTCATGTTTTAAATAAAGTTTTCATTTACTATTAAATACTTCCTTTGAGGAAGTCTCTTGTAATCTTTTATGATTGATTATCATGATGGCACTGCTATGAAAGGAGAATGGATGACATTATCAATTAATTTTCTAAAGAAATTTGGAAAAAGATGAAATATCGTAATAAGAGAAATTTAGGATTCTAGTATATTTGTATATATATAATATTCTGTTACATTAATCATTTTACATTTCAATTTTGCATTATCCATAAAGAATTGTACATCAAATATTAAAATGAAATGTGTCATCTGTAAATTGTCGTTTGCTATATAATTTCTTTATAAAAAAATCATGAATTTTCTAATTTGAAATTGGAATTTTATAAATTATAAATATGCACGTTCTTTCGGGTTTTTTCATTAAAATATAAACTTTTAATATGAAATTTATTTCCATATTTTATTAATTTGTTTGGTATATTATTGATTTATGAAACAAAAGTTTTAAAACTATAAAAACGCTTTTAGCTTGATTAGTTTGTTTTTATTACCGCCAACTGCTTTTTATAGCTGTTTAATGCAAAATTAACTATATAGGAATGAAAATTAAATATTCACTTCCACTTTTCTCAAGAAAATCTTGAAAAAAAAGTATTTAAAGAAAAAGTTGTATAAAAGAATTTATTTGAAACAACGCTTTTTACAAACTCGATTCCACAAATCATTCAAATACATCAAAAAATAAAGCTTTTATGATATTATATATTATAAACACTGAAAAAAAATATTTTTGAAAAAAAAATTTCAACGTGAGGGAAAAATTTTGGGAATTAAAATACACTTCCAAGAGTAATAATTGTCAAGGTACAATTATTCTAATATATATCATGTTAAAGAAAAATTTAGAAATCTTAGTCAATGGAAATATTTAGAAATGACATAAAGTTCTTAGTATAACCAAATAAATACAGTTAAAATATTCGCTGGATTATTTGGTTATCTAATACAGCCAACATTTTGTGTTATATGAAGTTAAAATTTATAGTTCTATTTAATAATATTATAGATATATGAAAATGATTAATGTGGATGCTTAAATTTAAATGATTAATAAGTGACATATTTCAGAAACTTCTAAATGATTTTGCAATTTTTGTACTGTCTAAATTATTATTCATTCATATTAACAATGAAGTTAAATAGTCTTCTAATTTTGAATATATATTGTTGTATGTTCATGTTATAGGAGATTTGTTTCTGGTAGATAGTAATTTATTTTCAAATGAAATTCATAAAATTATTTCTAAAATCCCAACAAAATTTTAATTTTCTATAGTATATATTGTAAAAATACATAGTTTTTACGTAATGTATCTTAGAAAATAGAGCTCACTGCGCCTTTACTCATGAAATAATGTAAAAGTTTTTATCTTCTTTACTGATTTATATTAATTGATTCTACAACTGAATCACCACATGATCCATTTCTTATTCTTAACATATGCATAATAAAGAATTTATATTAAAGTTTGTCGTAATATTTTGCCGCGTTCAAATATAAAATTCTATTATTATGTCAAAAGAAGTAATGTTCATTAGGAAAGAAATTTACATAAGTACTCGTGCTACAATATTTGAATATGTAATAATAAGGAAAGTATAGCCTGAAGCACTCGCATGAAGAATATTGAGATTACTATTGTTTGACTATACATTTTCTCCTTCATAATGACAATAGTGTTCCTAATTTAAATAAATCTTGTTTCAAAAGTTCAAAAAACACCAAAATGATTTATATTAAAATTAAGTAAATCTAAATATTGTTAAATGCGGATCAAGACTTGTCAAAACAAAGAGATAGAAAAAAATTTCTGACTCTTAATCAAATGAATTTTTCCAAATATCTAGAGGAATTTTCATTATTACAATATTATAACAAATTTTTAAGTATTTAATAAACCGACCATTTTCCTTTTGTTCTTTAAGACAGTTAATTTAGAAAGCATAAATAATGTCTTAAAGAATTAATAAGAGATTGTGTTCCTTTGGTAGTTGATTATGTATTAGATCTTCACAGTTATCACTGAAAAGGTTTTTATTTTCACTTTTTATAAATAGCCTATTCTAATATATTATTTTATCTGAAAGTAAAAGTGCAATACAGCATTTGGCCAGATGGCAACAAATGAGAGACAGGGTTTCAATACTTCAAATGTTAAAACGGATGTCCGTATTGCATCATATTCACCAACAGTGGATTCCTTCTCACGTGGATCTCGAAGGGAATGAGATTGCGGACACTTTGGCCAAAGTTGGTGTGGCTGAGGACGGTGTGTCGGCTGCACCTCTCACATTTCAGAAGATTCACTCTAAGATCAAACACGAGAATGAATCCACTTATATTGTCCCTCCTGAGCATCATTGGTACCGCTGCGCGCTTCCAGGTGCTTTCCTGGATACTGGTCTTGATAGACAAGAACAAACGGCTATTTCCCGTTTTAGAAGTGGTCATCTAAGTAACTTGAAATTCGTCGAGAATAGGAAGAAATTCGAAATTGCTCCATATGTTTAAATAAACAGGCCTCTCCTGAACATATTCTTCAATACCTTGGTCTCACCGTAAAAAATCTGATGGAGAATCCACTTATGGTGCTGGGCTTTTTGAAGGATTACGTGCTCAAGTACCTGGTTAGCGCTGCTGACCTCGGGGGCATGCAACAACAACAACATAAATAACCTTTTATTTTTGAATGCATACTGTTGTAATATACATTATTGGAGATTTGTTTCTTGTAAACAGTAATTTATTTTAAGATGAAATTCATAAAATTATTTTAAAATCCAAACAAAAAAAATTTTAGTATAAAACATATTATAAAAATACATAATTTTTACATAATGTATTTTAATACATTTTCATGACCGTAGCCTTTAATAAATTTTCATGACCGTTTCATTTTTTTAAAAATTCACTGCAGTTTTATAATTTACTTAAAATAAGAACTTGAAGAAAATTTAAGGTTGGGTATATCTATCTATCTATATATATATGGCATGCTTGGGAATTGGAAAAGTAAATGAATAAAATTTAAATGATACCTAAATTTGGCGAATAGCAATACAAACAAGGAGGGGGGGGGAACTTATTAATTTCGTTTTCATATATATATAGTATATATATATATATAGTATATATATATATATATATATATATATATATATATATATATATATATATATATATATATATAGTATATATATATATATAGTATATATATATATATATGAAAACGAAATTAATAAGTTTTTCGTGAAGAATAGAGTAATACTTTCTTATTAAAAATTCTATTGTAGGCTAAAAGATATTATTTATTTTGTTTGGCAGTAAAAATTCCATACTATTGGAATATATGTAATAATCATGAAAAAGACTTTACAAAGAATCACGTCTATTTATCAGTATTAAAGTTTTTATGAAATTAAAAATTTTTTAAACTTCGCACTTCTGGAATTTTGTCACTCTTAACTTTTGTTGGAATTATTGTTTTATTGACTGAAAAAATATATGCAGCAATATTTATACATCAAGATGATAAATTCCTTGCGATTAATAATTTGAATCAATTTAGTAGTTAACAGAATGTTTGTAAAAACATGTGCTTCAATATGCATCACAAATTATAAGTAGCAGCTGTAATTAACCATTCGAATAAAATGTAAATATATTTCTCTTTAAAATTACATACTTCTTGTCTCAAAAGAATGAGATCATTTCATTTTTTTCATTTTTCTCCACTCCAAGGAGAAGATGGAAAATTTATAAAAATTGGCACTTTAAAAGCCAGAACGTCTCAGAATGTAGTAGTGTGTAGGAAAATACTTCTGAGAACAATTCAATGAGAAAATAGAAAGTAATGTATATAAATGTAGGAAAGAATTTTATGCAATGAAAGAAAGCTGAAGCTGTCTTGGATTTTCCTTTTTTTTTGCTTTATGGATTGATAGTCTCAGATAATCTTCAATAAATTCTAAGACTCAATGGTGACCCAAATTACTGTTATTGATTCACTCGGAGGAATCATTCAGCAAACTTAAAATATTTGAATAAATGGAAAGAGCTTAAGGTAATATTTTTCAGTTTTGTCTTTTTCAACTCAAAAATTATTATTTTCAGAATGAGGATTAACATAGTATGTTCGATTCTCAAAAAAGAAATTAAGGTAATTTTCATTATTAATAATTCTTGATTTAAAAATTTAAAATTAAATTTTAACTATATAACATTTGTGCATAAAAATACGAACTTTTAATATTATGAGTTACCAACTTGTCTAGTGGTCAGTGACTATGGATAGGAAGGTCCTAGGTTCGAATCCCGGTTCAGGCATGGATGTACTTACTCTCTCTCTGTCCTGTCTTTGTCTTTTCCTTGTGTTTGTGAATGATGTATGAATGATGCCTACCCTATAAACGGGTCCCTATAGCATGTATTAGGGTGCGATGGTGGTCCACCCCCTGTGGTGCACCCGGGGCAACGCCTCGGCGACTAAGAGGTCGCTGTTTCTGGCCGGTTACTTGGGTATCAGGGAAAAATAAATTAATAGACTATGTTGCAGTTGTAACTGTCTAAAATCTGTCATTGGAAAAAATATTATAAACGCTCTTTAAGATTTTAATCACAAATAAAATTTCGTTAGATATATTTCATTTATAAAGAAAATAAGTTAAAAGACTGAATTTGTGAAAAATACTGTGCTTTTTTATATTGGCTTAGAAATACGTAAAATAAAAAAAAAAATGTATCATACGAAGTAAATAATAAATGGGATTTATGAATGCATGAAAATAAAAAATAAAGATACTTCAATGCATAACCTTTTGATGTTAAAAGGTTGATATTATTTAGTATAGGAAAAAAAAATTAAAGCTTTATACATCAAAAGAGTTCCGCATTTTAATAGTTTTTTATGTCTGCTCCTTAGAAAACCTTAAATGTTTTGTTCTTAAAATTACCAATATTGAGTTCACATTAAAATTGGAGCATTCATGACTTAAAATTATTTTACTCTTTTTATTAAATTAATATTTCTTATATTTACTTCTACTTTGATTGTTTGGATGAAACTCCTATTTAATAAATTAAACATTCATTGAAAAATTTATTATCATAAGTATTATTGCATTCTTTCCCTTCAAAGGTGTAAAAATCAACACACAATAAGTTTTTAAAAACACAATTATCTAATCATCACAACCGTGATTAAGATGTTTTCTTTCTTCAAAGAATAGTTATTCATTTCTAATTCTTGATGGAACTGATTAAAGTAAATCTTAATTAAAATGGATTTAAAATAAATTGAGCTTTGCAGAATTGTCGTATCAACTTAAAAGTATCATCAATCAAATTATATACGTCATATAGTTCGAGTGATGATCATATATATATATAATTTGAATACTATATAGAGTGTAATTTTTACCAAAAATTAAAAAAATTATTTATGATGGCATGGTTGTAAGAAACTAAAAATTCTTATCAATTCTATTGAAGGCTCAAATTTGCTACCTAAACAAATTTTATATGCTAATTATATAAGATAACTATTAAGATGCCATGTATTATTTAGAAATATTGTAAATTTGGTCGATGCAAAATGTGAAATTTTCATAATTGTAGATTTAAGTGTTTGGCAAACTATTTTTATTTAGCTTTAATTAATCATTTTGCATTGGAAAAATCTTTTTAATGATTTCATTTATCTCACCAAAAAATTAGTTATTTAAATAATATGGCGTTATAAAAGCTGCATATATGCCTTTTATATAATTGCTAATTTTAGAATAATTTCGTTATTAAAATGCGGCGTAATTTTGAATAGGGTTTATTCTGATTGACGTGATGAACAAAACTTAGTAGTGTTTTGTGCAATTATATTGTTTTTAAAAAAATATCTTTTAAAAATAAAAAAGTATTTCTTAAATTAATTTTGCGCGAAAAATTATTTATTCTAAAAAGTTGACTTAACTCTAAATATTTAGTTCTTCATTTCTTGATTCATTTTACCAGAATCAGTTGTTAATTTTGATTCAAAATCACATTTATAATGACGATTTATTCACGAAAATACTTAATTTATGAGAAATTAAAAGTAATTACATTTTGGATTTCATGGTAATTACAATAAATGATTTCCATGAAAGCTTACTAATCACTTCTGACTTTAATCCTATTATTGGGCAATATGCGTATGAAATTTAGAGTAAATTATCAAAATAACTACGATAAAGTCATTATTGCTACCACATCCTTTGACGAAAATTTATATTTCACAGTAAATGACAATAGAGTTATCCAAATTTATTTTAAATCCAATTCAACATGCAACTAATAATATCTTGTAGATAAATTTACAATCACCAAAATTTCAATAAAATTATAAAATAACTGTGACTTCATATCAAACAAAAATCAAGGAAAAATTTATGGCTAAATATTCAAAACTTTTTCGTTTAATGTCTGACTTTATTAAAAGTTACATTTTTTGATAAATATTTTATTTTTATGTAAGTATTCTCTTAAAATCAACTTTATACGTCTAAACAGAAAATTGTCATAAGCGGTCCAATATCCTCTTTTGTTGATTTTTTAAGTAAAATATTCTCGTATTCATACATTCAGAAAACAACTTTTTGCAATATTCTTATGGTTTGATTCCAATTGAATTGAACAATCACTACATGCGCTAACATTTCCAAACAATAGCTTCAAAGAAGTTATCTTAAATGGTTTTCGTTACGTACGAGAATAACTATTTAATTCTAAGCAAGATATCGTGATTATTATCGCCACACTTAAGCTATTTTTTTAATAGATATTGTGAATGACATTGAAAAGATTAATAGAAAAATTAAATATTTTATGATGAATTTAAATTTTGTAATTTTTAAACTGAAAATCTTTTAATTTTTGAAGCAAAGCAATTTTTATTTGCTAAAATAATTTTCTCAGACATTGTTATTTGTAAATCTGTTGAAATACAAAAGTAGATCCAGAAATGTTGCAGTGAAGAAACATTATCTTACTCCAAAATTTGAGAGAAAAATTTTGATTGAATACTTATCTAAATTCCTTATTGCTTTTTTATATAAATTTTTGTTATTGATTTTATAGGCTTATTTAATTGATCAGAAATAATAATTTCCAAGAAATATTTAGCATTAATCAAATAGTTATTTGAAAAAAATGTTTTGTAATTTGCCCATTCAAAAAAAGTAGAAGACGCAGGAAATTATGAAAATTTATATCCGATTATTTTAGATTACTTATAAACGCAAATAGTATTATTCTGTCTAATAAGTCACAGACGACATTGAATTTACTAATGAATAAAAATATATTATTGAAAATATAGCAAATAAATAGTTGTAATTACTCATATGCATATACACTGATAAATCTTGTTATATTTTTGTGTGATTATATTTTCCTAAGTCTACACTTTGCCGAAATATGTGAGCTGAGTTTTAATTTTTATTTGATGATTACACTTTTTTAAAATATAAAAATGCAATTGTTTGGTGATTATTTTCTAATTATTACTTTTTATTTTTTAATTATTTTCTAATTATAAGTTAAAGTAACAAATGTGCATTCAATCATCTCAAACACTTGTATGCATTTTTTCAGAATAGTACATTTCAGTTTATTAACCTTATAAATGAACAATTCTTTTAAATATTAAGTAGATATTTAAATTATTTTTCAAAAATAATAAACTTTTATAATCTGTGTGATCATGTTTTCTTCTCTGTAAATTATTTTTGATTTGGTGAACATGAAAACAAATTTTGAAATAGCGCACATAAAAATTTTATATTTTAAAAAAGTAATAATTGACATGGATAAAAACTTTCTCTCCAAATATTAAATGCAATGCAAAATAAAAAAACAAATTATGACTAAGCCAATATCATTTTTTATGCTAATTGCATTTGGTAGAATACTGAATACATTCAGTTAAAATTAAGTGTAGGACCTATTTTCAATACATTTTTCAACATAAGAATGCATTACTTTTAAAAAACTGAATACTTAGAATGAATTTTTGTATAAAATATAGAAAATATCTTCCTAAGAATAAAAATAACTGTAAAATTTTCTTAGAAAAACTTTCCTAAGAATAGTAATAATTGCATAAAATTATATTTAAGGATCTATAACAAAATTTTGTGAATGCTAATATGTGATTAACTTAAACTGCCAAAGGGAGACACCAGAAAAAATCAACATAGTATATGCAATAAGGGAAAATAAATATCTTGTTTTGCATGTGAATATAGTCAAACAGAATACTGTATCATTGAACCAACATGTCAGACAGGGTATTATTGAATATTCTATATTAAATATGCAGTTTGACCTTTAAGTCAGAGTATTCGATGTATATTATCCATCTCATAGTGATTTCCTAGACGATATATTAGTGTCTGCAGTCATATGTTGAATACTGTCAAACTGAGTATTCAATATACAATGTCAATGTTCAATATGTTGAACTTACTGAATATTCAGTGCAACATATTGTAACTTTTTAATGTACGAAATATCTTATGTCATTCCTATTGATTATTAGAACTATTTTAAAAATTTGCAAAAATCCTTGTTTAATATATATGCGCTTGATAAATGAGATTTTTAATCATTCAGAATTCAATCTTTTAACCGTAGATTCTGCATGTTTCTTAAAATAATTTTGTAATACTTAATGAGTTAATATTTTGTGGAATGACGAAAATACCGCATAAAGAAATTTGCATTTAAAATTTTGATTAAGAATTAAATTTTTTGAGGATCCAAGGATAAATACTCTCTGGAAAGTCCGACGCAATCCAGAATATGTTTCGATGAGGCTGGATGGTCACAGAATTTTTTACTAGTGGGACAATCTTTTTGTACCACGTTCAAACGATAAACATTTTAGATGTCCACTTAAGAATCCCGTTCAGGCAGTCTGAGATTTTCGGTCAAATTTTATTTCCAGAAGAGTTTCAAGAAATGTTCCAGAGTGCCATTGGTCCGTGGGTGGAATTTGCCGGATTGAAATTAATTAAGATTTTTCATTAGAATAAAGTTCCTGGTTTGTAAGTTATGAACCATTGGGCATATAATAGAACATATCAAAAACTTTCCTTGCAAGATGCAATTATTTTATAAGTAAAAATTATGTGTCTCTAAATTATAAGTTCTTAAATTCCGATTTTATTATTTAATTTTACAATGATGCTTTATCTTTATAAACTTCAATATTATGTGGAGTTTTAAAAATTATAAATATATTTATTTGTTTCCTAAATGGCTGTAAAATTAATAAAAGCATTGAAAGGAGATGAAAATATTAGTAATGAAAGGATTAAAATATAATAAAAGAAATGCATTTTATGTTATGAAAAAAAAGCACTTATTTTTCCTTTTTCTTATTTTTTTATATTTAGTATAGCATCGCAAAGATAGGAAAAATCAATTTCGATGTCATACCGATGCCGTGATCTCCAGTGAAAGGAAAGCATTTTAACGGGGCAAAAAATCCTAAGGATAAAATCTAGATTTTCCGGGACAAAATGTGGTCAGGAATCCGATTCTATTATTGTCCTCTACATTTATCATCTTCCCTGCAGAAAGTCAGAGTCAGAAGAAATTTCTTACGATGGTGAAAAAATAACATGATTCTCTCAATCAAACAATATTCATTTTACTTATGGAGCTTTCTTTCATAGCCAAATTACGTGCATTTTTAATCTAACATAAAAATCTTAGTGCATAATTTAGCGATAATTTAAAAAAATTTATATAGTTTTACACAAATTAGCTTAAAGTTTCAATTAGCGATAGTTTACTTTAATAAATATATTTACTATAATCAATTATACTTTATATTGAAAAGATTAAACAGAAATGCACGTATTTAACTTACCTTACATGTATATTAATAATTTAACAAATTAACTATTAAATGTTAAGATTGTTTTAAATATTTAAAATTAATTTTCCAATGATATTAAATTTTTTTATCACTTCCCATTTGATGAAATACAAATTGAAAAAAATGGAATTTTTAAAAATTCCAATAAAGGTTTTAAAACTTGCGTGCTTATTTATAAATATATTACTTGTTTTTAAATTGACACATTTTTTTCTATTTTAACCAGTGCGTGAAACTTATATATGAAATTATGCTTTGTATTTTATTAAATTTTAATTGTAGTAAAATATCATTTAAATTATTAGAGTATATAAAATGTTTTTTACTTCCAGTCTTTTTCTCAACTATACCAATTAAAATTATCTGTAATGGAAATTTTATTTTCTATCTTTTTTACTATAAAAGTTTCCTTTTCTCCTCCTACATATGGTCTCAATGCTAATTTCTTTATGTAAGTAAGAATAATATATTTTATTTGTATTTTTATTTCATTCCTATGAAAAGACCATTTGCATTATTTTGTGGCAATTATTTTTCGGCAGTGTTCTGTATAAGGCTTTAAATAAAACGTATTCTTATGTAAAAACAAAATCATTTGCAGCCTAATAAAACGAAATAAATTACAAACATAAAGATTATTCTTAATTTCAAGCATAAATTAAGTCTTAATATCAGAAATTTTAACTTATACACTTAAATATCAAAATTAAAAATTAAAACATAATATCTGTTAAACCTTATTAATTTCAATACTTTAAGAACAAAATCAAAAACTTCTCTAGATTCAACTGTTTAATAAAATAAGTATCTCGTGATATAAAATATGTGAGTCACAAGCAGCGAGTCAATACTTTAACTTTGCATAAAACGCAGCTTGTTATGAAATTAAGCATGTGATTTTCAAAACGAAAATTTTAGTTTAAATTATAGAAAGTGTGAATAATTTGTTTACAATAAACACAACAGAATTCAACTTTTCAATTACTATATATAGTATTACTGCTATTTATACACTAATTATTGCAGTATTTGAATGGAACATTTTAGAAATAAATTATTGATTCATTGAACAAATGTAAATTGTTACGTCTTCTCAATTAATCGTAACTTAGATGTTTTAGTAGAAAACAAATTTTTGTTAAATTGTTCTTATAGTGAACAATTCAATAAAAAAGTTATCATGTTTCTAAAATTAGATACTGAAAATAAATTTCTTTTTTAAATTAATTAGACCATACGAACATATTCCACATTCAGTTCATTAGGCATAGTTTATGCAGCCTAATATACATACATACATACATACATACATATATATATATATATATATATATATATATATATATATATATATATATATATATATATATATATATATATATATATATATATATATATATATATATATATATATATATATATATATATATATACACTACTGGCCATTAAAATTGCTACACCAGGAAGAAATGCAGATAACAAATGATATTTATTGGACAAATATATTATACTAGAAATAGCAAGTGATTAAATTTTCAAAAAATTTGGCTGGATAAATTCTGAGAAATCAGTACCCAGAACAACCACCTCTGACAGTAATAACAGCAGTTATACGCTTAGGCATTGAGTCAAACAGAGATTGGATTGCATGTACAGGTACAGATGCCCGTGCAGCTTCAACACGATGCCACAGTTCATCAACCGTAATGACTGGCGTTTGGTGACGAGCCAGTCACTCGGCAACCATTGACCAGACGTTTTCCATTGGTGAAAGATCTGGAGAACGTGCTGACCAGGGTAACAGCCGAACATGTTCCGTATCAAGGAAGGTCTGTAAAATAACGGCAACATGCGGTCGGGCATTATCCTGCTGAAACGTAGGGTTTCGCAGGGCTCGAATAAAGGGTAGAGCCACGGGTCGAAACACACCAGAAATGTAACGTGCACTGTTCAAAGCACCGTCAATGCGAACAAGAGGTGACCGAGACGTGTATCCAATGGCAACCCATACTATCACGCCTGGTGATGGGCCAGTATGACGATGACGAATGCACGCTGCCAGTGTGCGTTCACCACGATGCCGCCAAACACGGATGCGACCATCATGATGCTGTACACAGAACCTGGATTCATATGAAAAGATGACGTCTCGCCATTCGTGCGCCCAGGTTCGTCGTTGATCACACCATTGAAGGCGCTCTTGTCTATGACGCAGCGTCAAGGGAAGCCGCAGCCATGGTCTCCGAGCTGATTGTCCATGCTGCTGCAAACGTCGTCGAACTGTTCGTGCAGACACTTGTTTTCTTCCAAACGACCCCGTTTCTTGACTCACGGCTCGTGACGTGGTTGCACGATCCATTACGGCCATGCGGATAATATGCCTGTCTTCTCTGTTGCTAGTGATAGGTGGCCGTTGAGATCCCGCATGGCGTTCTGTATTACCGTCCTGAACCCATGGATTCCATATTCTGCTAACAGTCATTCGATATCGACCGACGCGAGCAGCAACACTGCGATAAGATAAACCGCAATCACGGTACGCTACAATTCAACCTTTATCAAAGTCAGAAACGTGCTGGTACGCATTTCTCCTTCTTACACGAGGCATCACAACAACTTTTCACCAGGCAACAACGTTCAAATACAGTTTGTGTATGAGGAACCGGCTGAACAATTTCTTCATTTAAATACAATGTAGGTGTCGCTACTGGCGCCTGCTTTGTCTGAATGCGCTGAAAAGCTAATCATTTGCATATCACAGCACCTTCTTCCTTTCGTATAAATTCCAAATTCCACGTCTGTAGCATGTCGCCTTCTTTTTGTAGCAATTTTAATGGCCAGTAGTGTGTGTATATATATATATAGATATATATATTTCTTTATATATATCTATATATATATATATTTATATATATATATATATATATATATATATATATATATATATATATACATATATATATATATATATGTGTGTGTGTGTGTGTGTGTGTGTATGATGAATCATTGCAAATATTTATGATATAATCAAAATATTTAAAGTTTTGAAATCATGGATATAATGATTTCTTCATTTTATTCTTAAAAAAATTTCTTAAGTTTGGAATAAATATATATATATAACTGTAATTTGAATAATTTGATCTTTGTGTTATCAATACAAATTTTGAGTTCACGCAACAGCGTATTAAAAATCATATTAACTTATTCACACAATCAGTACAAAAAACTCTAAGCGAACAATTAAATAACCCTTTTGAAACCGACCTTTTGAATTGTGGTTAATAATAACACAGCGTTTGATTAAATACATATCATATCTATGAAATGCGTTAGGTTAATATATACTTAATGTATGATTGACCAAATTAAAATTGACAGAGTTTGGTGAAACCTGTGTTCTTTATCATCACAGTGTGTGTTTGTAGCTTTTTCACAAATTCAGTGAATAACTTGTGATTTAATTGTCTACATTTTCGGAACCAGAAATTTCTGAACAGTTTTCAACCCTCCTTTGATATGATTTATTTAGTGATTAAAACTTTTGGTCATTGAAACTTTCTTTTTATAAATTATTTTATAAATTAAATTTCTTTGTTCATTTTTAATTAGTTTCACAGCCATGTAACATTAAATTTCATAGGCTACATTTCATTCCAAGATGTATAATTTAAAAAAATTAAACATTTAAAAGATACCATTTATGATATTGTTTACAAAAATATTTTATGGAGAATAGTTAATTTACGAAGACTTTTTAACACAAAAAATAGTTTTCTTTAATAAAAATAGATTTGTTCTTTATTATTTAATAAAAATATTAAAAATTTGAGCTAACTTCTATGATCCATTTTGTCTTTTATATATGTATTTTGTCAGGTGATTAGTTAAAAACATAATAGATGTCTGAAAAATTCGTTGCAGTGTTAATTTTAAGGTTATTTATATAAAAACAAAGTTTCTTATTAAATAGAGAGGAAATAAATTTCCTTTTTATGTATGTATATATATATATATATATGTATATATATATATATATATATATATATATATATATATATATATATATATATATATATATATATATATATATATATATATATGTATGTATGTATGTATGTATGTCATATATAAAAATGTTTTGCCAGATAGTTATGTCTGCATATGAATTTATATTTTATTATTAAATAATGAAGAACTTCTTATTGCAGTCTAAATGTATGCATTTAAATGAAAAATTAAAATGCGTTTAGTTAAATATTGAAAAACTTTAATTTAATGTTTGTCTGCGTAGGGGTTACTTGCGAAATCTTCAGCATTATTATCTTTCATACATCACTTACGCGTAACTAATTAAATTTGCTGAACATTAATAAGTAAACAAGTTACAATTCAGAATAAGTAAATGCTTAATAAATATATTAATGACAAATGTTTAACAATATGTGTATATGCCTTAAAATATTTTAGTTAAATATTAACTATAAAAAAGGTTTTTCTTGTTTTTTTATTTGATTTTAACAAGTAATATTTATTTAATATATAAGTTTATTATTAAAGTAGTATATAGTTTCTGTTTAAGCTAACTTTACATTAACTTAAACTACAGAATTATTTAAAGTTTAATAATAAATAAACAAATAAATATCTGATGTATATACAAATATCGATCAGATATTAATATAATATTTTTTGTTTTATTTATATCAAAGAATCTTGTTGGGGAAAAACTGCATAAAATCTATATTTTAAACCATATTTTTCCTAGAAGAAATATGTGTTGAATACACTAGCAAATAGCTCAGAAAAGTATTTGTTGCCTGGTAAATTTCAATATATGGCAAAAACTTTACCTTGGTATTCCAAAAAGCAATGCATATATTTCTGGCGTAACAGACATGTTCCTTCACGTGTGAAATCATTTCATTTTTTATAAATTTTATTTTTCCTTGCAACAAAAAGAGAGACTTCGATCAGAATTGATACTATTTGTGCATCAATAAATGCCCCCAAAATGTTCAACAACTTTCCACTTAAGTTAATTTTGAAAAACTTCTGCCATATTGTCGAATATTTGCCTGTTTGTCATTCAAAATTTTGTCTTCAATTGAGAATAGCAGTTCTTTTTCTATTATTTACTTGCAAATATGAGTGCATGGGTGTTAAAGTTTACGGGTTTTATCCTTTGTTAAAATTGTGTTGTTTGTTTATTGTACATAACATATTATTTTTAAAATATATAATATATTTATACTCCCAAGGCCATTAATATTCTTCATCTTGCAAACTGGTAATTGTACTTAGAAATTAATTGGATTATTTCTCTCTAAATCTCCATTCATTAAACTCTCTCTCTCTAAGTTTCTAAATCTTTGTTTTTTCCATTTTTAAAATTAATTTTCATAGTTTCTATCTATTCATCAATTACTCCTAGTCGTATGCATACCGTACGAGAGATGACAATTCCTGCTTGTGAATAAGCTTTGACATAAGGTAAATTATATTTATGCTGCGCCTGTCTTGTGCCTTAGGTTTACATCAAATTTAAAATGTAAATTAAGCCACTCGAGTTATATCGTTAACAGAATTCGTTGTTAATTAAATTCAACTTTTAATTTTTCCCTTCAGAAATTTGGTAATGAAACGACATTACTTTAAAAAGCTATTTTCGGTGCAAACATAAGACTTATTACTAGTAAAGAAAATCATGTGACTAGGGTCCCCTTTTAATTATTTAATTTATGACCAAGTTTAACGACCCATTGCTTTTTCTTCTTATTAATTAACTCTAATTGAACTCCTTAATCAAATAAAATTAAATGATTAATGGTAACCCTAAGAAGCTATTTCCTAGAAAGTTAATTTTGAATTTCATTGTTTCAGGAGATTTGCGGATTATTTGGCGATTTAGCAAGAAAGTTTTGTAATTCTCTTACGATTGATTACCTGCACGAAACAAATAGCATAACTACATTGTATGTTTATTAGTTTATGAAATGAAGATTATTAGCCGTAACTGTAGCTGTATAATTTTTAAATACCAAAAGGATTGCAACTCAGTTTATTTCGAAAATTGGTATTTTTGATGAATTCACATTTTGTATGCTTTGTAATTTAAAATTTGTAGTGAAATCATATTATTGTAGTTTTATATTCACATTGTTTCAGAGCAATACAATGAATGGTACAGATGCCGTATAATCCATGATGCCAAATTCTGAGATTGGCGATTTTTTGGTATATCCGGCATCCTCGTTTTTATTACGTCATACATATATAGACGTATAAGAATTATGAAGAAAATTCTATTTTAGTAACTCTAGTACTTACGCCGTCGCGCCCGTCACGATTCGTCCTCTTGGCAACAATTTTTTCATCGCCAAAAAATTCAGAATTTTGAATCATGCATTATATGCAACCTGTGCCCAATGAACTATTATTAGAGTTTTTCAGACATTTTAAGATGTAGTTAGAAAAAATGTGCTGAGCTTGAATTATTCGAAACATATGAACCTTTCCTATCGCTTGATATAAAGGCAAAAAGATTAAAGGGTACTTTTCAATTACATGAACCTAAAGAAATAACATTTTTTTTACGGCGAAGTGAAAACAGTATAAAAAATTGATTGGTCAGAATTTTATTTTAAATTAAATATAATTAAATTTTTTTTTTGGTACAAAAATTGATTGAAAAATGATAAACAAATTTAAACAAACTAAATGCCAAACAAAGCTAAAGCCAGTTGGTGCAAAAGATGGCTTAATGATAAATTTTTACGCTAAAAAGCATTATGGTCACAAGTCGCTAAAGGTAATAAACATCTAAATACAGCAATATTTAATTTTATTTCATTGAAAAAATGTACGATTACCTAATATTTAATCAATTGGACATCGATGTGATTGTTAAATAGTTTCCGCCACAAATAAACACTGGCTCTTAAATAAGTTTTATCAATAAGTTATGATTATTAAGTTTATTAAATGCAAATAAAATGTATTATTTTTAGTATTTTTTCTAAAAATGTAAAACTTTTAAAATCATACGATAGAAATGGAATAGTTAGGATATTAATTTACAATTACTTTCTTTCCCATTAAGGGAATTATCAATGGGAGTATAATGGAAAAGTACCGATTAAATTCTTAATTTATTGAAATATTAGAAACTGGGACATAAAACTATTGTAATCATTTACAGAAAGTGTAAAAAAATAAAATTTTAATTCAATGAGTAAAATATTTTGTTTCCGAATAATATTTCTGAAGGTATTATGAATTTTGTTTGATTTGACATTTCTCTATTAAATAATTATAACATTTAATACTTAAATATCCAAAGTATAAGACATTTTCAGTACTCTGTTATTGACCAATTTAAGCAAATTTCTTTTGTTAATTTTAAGACAATATTCATTATAAGACGATCCTAAAAGAGATAAAAAAAGTACATAGTTTGATATTTATAATCAATACGATTCTTAAATGGATAAATCAATCAATCAATCAATCTCCCTATCTATCTATCTATGTACATATAACCTTGCTATACAGAATTAAAAGAAAACATCGCAAAAGCCTACAACTTACAATCTTCATCACACTTTGGAATATTTATTACTAGATTGATATTTTTACAGTTTCAAATAATCATTTGTTTGAATTAATAGATTAATACATTTTGTTTTCTTGAAATTTTTATTAAATTTGATGTGAAGTCTAATTGACAGCATCATGTTTACAATATATTTTGTACAACTCAAATAACATCTTAAAAATGTTTTTTACGTTATGTTTTTCGTGATTAGAGAGATTTATATTTGAAGGTAAACTCACAAAAAGACCCATTTAACTTTAAATAAATTATGAATGAGATGCTTAAAAAACTGATTACATTTTTATAAATACTATTAATTATATATCATTTAGGAAATAAAATTTCATTTAAAATTTATTTTATTTCATTGAGAAAACTTAATTTGGAAAACAAATGAAATAAAACTTAATAATAATTAATGATTTATCTATTGTGAATAAGAGTTTTAGGAATTTTTCTGAATACTTAAAATACACATCATTCAAATAGAGATATAAAATTACTCCCAGTAATAAAAGTGTAACCACATTATGTATAAAAAATGAAACAGGCCATTATCTGAGCCTATTTCTTTGGTTAGACCAGCTGCTTCTCTTTCTGAAGTGGACGAAAACTATCATTTTAGTCACTTTTTTTTAACATTGCCCTTTTCTTGTGAAAGGAAACTTCTTGAAATTGGCAATTTAGCGCTAGGACATTTCAAGATATAACAGTGTGAAGAAAAGTACTTTTTCTCTTTGAAAGTGGGAAAAAAACTGAGTAGGAAATAAAAACTGCGAAAAAGGAACTCGGCTCAGCGTGGAGTAAAAATAAAAGACTCACAGAGAGCTTACGCTAAGCGAAGAATAGACTATAACCTCAACATAAACTAGTGAAAAGAATGACGTCACTGAAAATTTTGTGGGTAAATGCTTAGAAGACTTGGAAAATTTTTGATGATATTAATTGTTTAATTATTTTATTCTTTGTTAAGGTACTTTAACTACATCATAGAAAAACAGCATTCATTTTGAAGATTAAATAAAACTGTATTAATTATACAAAGTGACCAAATTAAAAAAGGTCCATTATTTTATCGAGTGGATGGACATGAAATTACTTTTTACTATGGTTTAATTTTCAAAATTTCTTAAATGGAAATCTGAATTATTTGAGGAGAATAATGATTTATTAAGGCTAAAACCTTATTTTTTCAAAATTCCCATAAAAATTCGTGGATAATAATGAATATTCTTTATAATGGATAAAATTGGAGGTTTGATTTTCTATGCGAGAAATGTTTTGAAGAACCGTGTAAAAATGATTGTGTAAAGAAGAACCGTGTAAAGATATTTTTTATTATGGATAAAATCTGAGATTTGATTTTCTATCCAGAAAATGCTATGAAAATCGTGTAAAGATGATTTATAATACACTACTGGCCATTAAAATTGCTACACCAGGAAGAAATGCAGATAACAAAATGATATTTAATGGACAAATATGTTATACTAGGAATAACAAGTGATTAAATTTTCAAAAAAATTTGGCTGGATAGATCCTGAGAAATCAGTGCCCAGAACAACCACCTCTGGCAGTAATAACAGCAGTTATACGCCTGGGCATTGAGTCACAACGAGAGTTGATTGCATGTACAGGTATAGATGCCATGCAGCTGCAACACGATGCCACAGTTCATCAACCGTAGTGACTGGCGTTTGGTGAGGAGCCAGTCGCTCGGCAACCATTGACCAGACGTTTTCTATTGGCGAAAGATCTGGAGAACGTGCTGGCCAGGGCAACAGCCGAACATGTTCCGTATCAAGGAAGGTCCGTACAATACCGGCAACATGCGGTCGGGCATTATCCTGCTGAAACGTAGGGTTTCGCAGGGCTTGAATAAAGGGTAGAGCCACGGGTCGAAACACACCAGAAATGTAACGTGCACTCTTCAAAGCACCATGAATGTGAACAAGAGGTGACCCAGACGTGTATCCAATGGCACTCCATACCATCACGCCAGGTGATGGGCCAGTATGACGATGACGAATGCAAGCTGCCAATGTGCGTTCACCAGGATGCCGCCAAACACGGATGCGACCATCGTGATGCTGTACACAGAGCCTGGATTCATCTGAAAAGATGACGTCTCGCCATTCGTGCGCCCAGGTTCGTCGTTGATCACACCATTGAAGGCACTCTTGTCTATGACACAGCGTCAAGGGAAGCCGCAGCCATGGTCTCCGAGCTGAGAGTCCATGCTGCTGCAAACTTCGTCGAACTTTTCGTGCAGACACTTGTTGTCTTCCAAACGACCCCGTTTCTTGACTCACGGCTCGTGACGTGGTTGCACGATCCATTACGGCCACGCGGATAATATGCCTGTCTTCTCGGCTGCTAGTGATAGGTGGCCGTTGAGATCCCGCATGGCGCTCCGTATTACCTTCCTGAACCCATCGATTCCATATTCTGCTAACAGTCATTGGATATCGACCGACGAGAGCAGCTATACTGCGATAAGATAAACCGTAATCCCGGTACGCTACAATTCGACCTTTATCAAAGTCAGAAACGTGCTGTTACGCATTTCTCCTTCTTACACGAGGCATCATAACAACTTTTCACCAGGCAACAACGTTCAAATGCAATTTGTGTATGAGGAACCGGCTGAACAATTTCTTCATTTAAATACAATGTAGGTGTCGCTACTGGCGCCTGCTTTGTCTGAATGCGCTGAAAAGCTAATCATTTGCATATCACAGCACCTTCTTCCTTTCGTATAAATTTCACATCTGTAGCATTTCACCTTCTTGGTGTAGCAATTTTAATGTCCAGTAGTGTATTAACAAAGAATGGCTTATTTACCAGAAATTAATTCCTTTGTGATTGCAATTGCTGAAAAATAATTATTTGTGTAAATAATATTCATTTTTACAATATATTGGAATTAATAGTAACTGTCGTTAATTAATTTGAATGAAAATTTATCATAAACCTAATTTAAAATGGTAAAATGTATATAAGATCTGTTTTAGAAAATATAGTACTTTGAATATTTTTAAGAAAATAAAAGCAATTTTGAAACTACAATTAAAGACAATGACTAAATATATTTAGAATTTGAAATTGATTGCTAAAAGATATAAAATAGTAAACATATATTCGTGAAAAAGTTATCAATATGTAATTTCCGCTTGGATATTCTTCTACAGGACGAGATTAGAAAAGCATATTAATATTAATCGCAAAATAGAAAACAGTTTGAAGAGAATTTTAAAATTTCTTCTTTATGCATTCAATCTGAATCATCAATGCTTACTCTTAGTATTTGAATAATCTTAAAACCTTATCATGCTTCGAGTGAAAATATTATGTATTGTATACATATAAACACATACATGCATAGATATATTTACGAAGATATACGTATTTATACTATTAGATTTGAAGGTCAACTCATGAATATGAATTGGTACGATGCCTTGCTATTAACGCAAAGCAAGTGTTGAATATTTGTTATTTTTTATATATGTACTTTACTTTCTGAAAGTAAAAATTTAAATTTTTTACGATGTTTACCTTATGGTTAAGCCCCTTAAATCTTGTTATCATGATTTCTTGAACACTTTTACCTGTATCTGTTATCACTCGAAAGGACTCAATTATTGATAATGACAATATCTGTATAATTATGTTCTCTACTATCAATTTCAAATTGTACCCAAAAAAATCCTTATCAACTTTGTAAATTAAACTTCGTTATTCTAGATACTGATAATCTATTCCATTACAAGTACTTTTCCATTATACCCCCGCTTTTGATAATTGCCGTAACGGGAAGGAAAACAAACGTAAATTATCGTCATAAATAATCCATTTGCTTTATATATTGCTTAAAACATTTACGTTTTCAGAAGCCACTAAAAAATAATACAAATATTTTATATATTTACATTTGATAAATTAAATTGTTATCACTTATTGACAAACTTATTTTAAAGCTAATGTTTATTCCTGGCGGAAACTGTTAATCAATCATATCGGTGATCGACTGAGTAAGTATAATATAATAGGACCTTTATTCCAATGAAACAAAATTAAATTTGTATTTGGCTGTTTTTTACCGCTGGTAGTTTGTTACTGTAATTTAACTCACAAAATTGTCTCCAAGCAGTCTTTGTTTTGCACCAACTACACCAACTACCTTTAGCTTTGCTTAGCATTTAGCTTTTTTACCATTATTTATCCCTTATTAATAAATTTTTTTACAAAAAAATTCAATTTGGTACATATTAAAATTAAAATACAATTTTTACCAATAAAATAATCGTATCAACGTTTTATTGTTTTCGCTTCTATGTATATAAAAAAACATTTTTTTTAATATCAAAAGTGAGGGTATATCAGAAAAATACCCTATTACCAAATATTTATATGTGAGGTAATTTGATAACACACACAAGTACACAAGCACGCACACGTTCTTAAATACGTAAAATCATATTTGGAAATTGTCTTGTATTCAAGTTGTGATGGAATAGAAAGTTTGATTATTGTAATTACTGTGTGTGCATACATTTTATGGATCAAAGTTTGAATCTAAAATTATATATATTATTTTGTTTCACTCAAAATCGTTTTTCAAAAACTGTAAGGTAATAAATAAGGTTTTTTTCTTCAATAGAAAGTTACACTGTGCTATATTTTGGGAATAAACTGTGTCTATTATCATAATATGCTATCTCATTTCAAATAAATACTTAGTATCGTATATATTTGGTTTTTGTTGCAAGTGATTTATCAAAATATATTTTAAGAGCTGATTTAGTTCTCAATGTAAATATTTTGGTTAACTAAAATAGTTATGTGATTAAAAAGCCAAACAGGCTATACAGCAAAACAACAAAATCAAATAAAGAGATCTTAAAATACTTGGGTTTACTGAAATATTTATGTGATTAAAAAGCCAAACAGGCTATACAGCAAAACAACAAAATCAAATAAACAGATCTTAAAAATATTTTTGATTCCTTATAATTTATATTCATAAGCACTACAAAACTAGAGAAATGATTAAATTTTAATCAATCGAAATTAAACAACAAAATTTGCAAA
The DNA here is from genome assembly GCA_030067965.1 of Latrodectus elegans. Classification (NCBI taxonomy): domain Eukaryota; kingdom Metazoa; phylum Arthropoda; class Arachnida; order Araneae; family Theridiidae; genus Latrodectus; species Latrodectus elegans. Next base: position 67,888,355 of record CM057811.1, on the reverse strand, counting down.
AAATTAAGTTGTTTAATATTTTGATATTAAAAATGATTTCCCGTTTCTTTCTTAATTTCATCTTTCTCTTCTTTTTCTGACATTCCTGAAACATGACTTCATGCAAAAATTGTTTTTCCTTTGAACTAAATTAATAAATTACTCTTGAACCAATTTTTTTACTTTACATGAAATGTAAGTAACAACAAAGTACTACAATAAATTTGTTATTTGAGCAAATTAATATTTTGTTATTTTGTTAATGATGTAGACATAATCAACTGCAATGGTGTCAAATAAGATAAGAAGTATAACTTAAAAGTCATATATACAAAAGAATGATTTCGTTCTCTCTAAAAATAAGAGAAATTTTCTCAAATTTGCTGATTTATGAAAGAAAAAGTTTTTTTTTTACAAAGGAGAAGAGATATCATTATCCTAAATTTGTAGTTATAAAAGGAAGATTTCTAGTTTAAGACAAGAAATATTATTATTGAAAATACTTTTAGGTTACACTGAAAAAGTTTAAAAATAAAGCATAAAAATACTTTATTTAAGTAAAAAACATAATGCATGAAATTTATTGCTATTTATTCAAACGTTAAATTTATGTGTTTACATTTTCTTGTATACGAAAATTTGCTGACATAATTTAAATTGTTTTGAAAATAAGATTATTATTTTCTAATTTCATAATTTTGAAACGAAGTGTACTCAAAAATTTTTTTTGGTATTATCATTTACTTTACTTCATTAATATCATTTGTATGAATAAAAGTATCGGTATTTCATTTGATTTTAATGACGTAGCATAAATGCAAATGATTTTTATTTCATTTGGAAAGAGTTTTTTTTAAGTATCCATGCATCTTAAATAGTTTAGAGCAATTTTTATGTAATATATAATTATTTTTAGAAATTTTTAATACTTTTTGTCATACTCATTTCTTTCTTAATGTGTAGATATTTAATCAATATCCTTGCAATGAATTAAACTCACTGGCTTCAAAGCTGCTCAATTGTAATTGAACTACCACGCCTACTTTTCGGTATAAATAGTACATTCTTTTTTTTACTCAATTCGTCTATTTTACATTATTCATTTTGGCAACAACTTTAATATTTTAATATGACAACTAGTATCTTGCTTTTGGAATAACTTCTAATTTTAATGAAAATTAAAATCTGTCTGTCAAAAAGATTATAATATGTTATTCTTATTTTACCAATCATTGTGCTTAACAGATTTTCTTATATTATGTAACGATTAGTTAATATTTTTTACATTATAATATCACCATAACCCCCCCAAAACTTCTTCACTTAGATCAGGAATAGTTTTCTATTGGTATTTTTGCCCTTGCATATTTAATATTCCGCATTATAATTTTTGATAAGAAAATGCATATATTTCTGCATAATAATTATAATTAAATTGTGTTTATAAATCAACTGGAATTATACTGCATATGTATCTTGTTTATTCCAATATACTTGTGTAAGAAAATTTATAAAAATAAACTAGTAAATGATATTTTACATAGTAAAAAGTTTCCTATTTGACTATAATATATAGGCCTACTTAGTAGTTGCATATTTATACGTCTAAATATTAATTTAATATATTTAAGTGATTTGTTTATTTTTTTGGAAAATACTTGGAATAAATAAATAAACGTATTTGCCAAAGTAAATGCAATTTTTTATAAATTTATTTTTAAGACCATTGTTTTTTTGGTATGATTTTTGTTTTATAAAAGAGAATTGCAAAAAAATGTTTAAATAAATACAAAATTCGTATTTGAAGTCAGAATAAGTTTAAAAAACACAATCGCAGATTATGACTGAGATAATTAATTAAAAAAATTTCAAGTTAATTTATTTATTTACGTTAGTTAAACATAAAAATTCTGAATAATCTATGCAAATCAGTTTGAAGTTCTCTACCACCATATATAGATCGATAGCAAACAGTCGAAGACTGACTTTTCGGATTTAATGCATTATGAGATTTGGATGTCAAATCTCTAAGAAAAGGATTTTATAAGCTCAAAACTATTCGATTAATTTTGTTAAAATGGGTTAGGAAATCAAACTATTTGATTAATTTTCTAACCCATTAAAGCAAGTATGTAGACTTATATTTAATTATATAAGGAAGAAAGCTTATGAAATGTTGTTCGTATAGTGTTTATAATAGTATAAAATAGAATTAATATAATTAATTAATATATTATTTACAAAAAAATATTATTTTCTTTTTGCCACCATTTAACTTCTTGACAGTTTATAGAAGAAAGATTCTCCAAATTAAAAAGTTAATCAAAATGTTTATTACTTTAATCAATCATGAAAAACGAATTCCTTTGTAAAGTTTAAAACAGAGAGAGAAAATTTTAATTATTGGAATTATTCTTAAGCCAATATTTGTAATAGTTTATTTATAATATTTTGACTAGTTTGGTGGAAAATAAGTTCGTTCTAAGAATTTTAATTAAATATTTTTTTGAAAAATAGTTATTTATATAAATGGACTTCAAACATTTCTTATATTTTATTTATGACGCCATATTAAGAAAACTTTTGATGGCTTATAGTTAATTAGATTTGGAGAAAATTCTTTATTCATTATTAATTAGTTTAAAAAGGAAATATATGTATATACGCACATATATACTTATATACAGGTTTATTTATAATAAAATGATAAGCCTTTTTGAAGCTTTTTTTTAAAGTTTATGAAAAAAATATTACTTAATATTTTTCTGAACAAATTATTTGTAAAAAAGATATTTAAATAATAAAGTTAATTAGCTACGCAGTTGCTAATGTAAATAAAAAATTACATATTATTACTAAGGGCTAAAAATTTTGATAAAATAAATTATAACTGAACTATATTTTGTTCTGAAATTGAAGGGAAATTAATAAAATGATTTTCTTTTTAAAAACTTTAAATATATTTAACTAATTATTAATGTGTTTTAAAATGTGTCATAAACATCATCAAAAAGTTCTTATTAAGAAAATAGTTTAATAGAGATTGGTGTAATGCATTATTATGCTGAAACTAAAATTATAATTTTCACTGTCAATAAATATAAAATTATATTAATATTATACCACCAATTTTAAGACGGGTATCTTATGTGAAAGAATATTTATCAAATTTAAATGATTATTTAGATTTTGAATCATTTATTTTAATCTTCATTTGGCATTAAATTTTATAAGTTTTGTTGTTTCATGAGATAACATGAAATGATGTTCTTTTTTTCATTCAAAAAAAAAAAAAATTCATGAGTTTCATGAATGACTAATCTGAAAATGTTTTCTAGCATCTTTCAAGTTACACGTTTTTTTACATTGTGCTTTTGGTACTTTTAATTGAAAAATTCTTAGAATAAAAAAAAGAAGGATTGTAAATAGTTAATGATAATATGTAAATATCTTATTAGTATGTTAATTTCATTTCAGCTAATGTTAATAATTAATAGTAGATTTTTCCCTTTTTCTTATCCGAAAATTTATTGATTGTTAATGCTATGTCAATTTATTCACTAGTTATAAGCAGGCTTTTGCAGAGAGAAAAATGCTCATTTTGAATCATTCTTAAATTGTACTATTGCTTTAAAAAAATTATGATTCTATTTAAAAATTGAAATTGCTTCAGAATGAGAAAGAAAAAAAATTGATTAGGGGATAACTTTCATGCAATTCTAAAGACAATAATATTATCACGTGAAAGAATCAAATGATAGATAATGAATTAGATCTACAAGTTTCTGAAATCATATGTTACATATAATATTAACTGATTAGATCTGTTTTGTTAAGAAATTCTTACTATTTTAATCGTTTAGACATCTAAAAAAACTTTAAATGCAGTAAATTTTAAAAATTAGCATTTGCCATAATATACTCAGTATTTCCTTAGTAAATGTTATCATGTTATCAAGATATTTCTCTTGAAAAGATTGAACCGAATAATTTGGATATTGATTTCCAAACATGGCATGTTTGATATATTCTTGAATTCTTTGTGATAACTGAAACTCTTGAATTTGTGATAAACTTCAGCCACTAACATATGGGGGTTTTCTCTCTTTTGAAGGTCATGTGCTCAAGGCCACAAGTAAGCGTTTATCCAGGTTATATTTTTTCGTTATTAAATGTTACCAAGCATATTTAATAATGAAATTGTTTTGATGAACATATCAGGTGTGGTCGCATCTGTTACAAAACTTCTGGGAAATATTTGTTTATACATGAAGAACTCTAATTATTGACAAGTTTGTGGTATATATATATGTGTGTGTGTAACATTTCAGAGAAAACGTAATTATCAAAGAGTTAAGTAGCAGTATTAACTTTTGATGACATATTTGCACCTCACCAGATGTAAATAACATACATTGCATCAAATCGTTTATTCTGCTTGTGTCAGAATAAAAAGCTTTCAGGTTTATTAAACTGAACAAATTAAATTAATAGATTGATTTGTGGTTATTATATTGGTGTGGAAAATTATTTAATCGAACCTATATTATGGATGTAGGAAAAAGGAATATTTGTTTACTTTGCAAGTAATTTGTGTTATAGAAATCACTATATATTTTTTTCCTACTAAAGAAAATATGCTTTTAAAGAAATTTAATAGTAAAGATTTTGATGAAATATTTGCTTAGCTCATATTTGATGAAAGTAATTCAAAATGAATTTCATAGTTGTATAAAAGGTATTCATCAAACTGTATATATAAAGCATTTATATCAATTATGATAAACGCATTTTTTGAATAAATTGAATGTTTAAAACAATTTCTCTATAAATTACAAATGAAACAATAAAATATAAAAAGCAGGAACAGGAATTATATATAATTTCATCCTTCATATTAAAAATATTTTCCGTAAATTATTTGCTGTTTGAAAGTATTGCGATGCTTGTAAATAAAAACTTATTTTTGGCTGAAGCTATTAATTACTTGTTTGTTTCATAAAATTTTGAAATTGTTTCTAAATATTACAGGATTTTATTTTACAACTTGTCTTCAGTTCAATTTCTTTCAAACTATTTAAAGTGTATTAGATTATGTTCCATTTCAAAATGATAATGAATTATAAAACCCTCTAGAAAAATATCTATGGAATACAGAAAGGATATTTGGAATATTCGTACTATGGAAATTTTCTAAGACATTTAATTTAATCCGTTATAATCAAATTACCTTAAACAGAAAAATTTCTTAAAACAACTTCTAAGTTTCCTTAATCAAGAGAAGTTTTTTAAAGTCGAAGATATTTTTTGGAAACAAAAAATTTAAAAATTTGTTTTTTTCCCTCTTATTCACCAATGTTTTCAAGAGTATTTCATAAAACGGAAATAGAATCAATGGCATTTTTTTTAACACTCTGCAAATACTTGCTTTATAATACCCATCATCATATTTATTTTGATTAAATTAGTTCCGACTTTATTTAGAAATATTCTACCGCGCTTTTTTGAAGATTTCAAATGCGTTCTGTAATTGGAGTGAAAAGTAACTGTTACAATACAAAAAAAAGTTAATTTTTTTATATTTTAATTCTATTTACATACCAGTACTGTTTCTACTTAACTCCAACTAATCTATTGTACTACAGTTTATGAATCGGCATTTTGGAGCAACTAACAATTCAATTCTAAAGATACTGTGAAGACACAGAGCGGAATACATGAGTTTTGATTCCACTCATTTTAAGAAGTGGGTTGAAAAGTCTCTGCTTGATGGCATCGTCTACAGAAGAGCATAAGTCTTAGGAAAACATCAAACAACAAATTAAAGTCAGTAGTATATGGGGGGGGGGGGGCTAGAGGACACTCAAAAAATGCAATATTTTTTGCAAAATAAGACCTATTTTGCAAGTTTTATAGCTGTTTTTTGATAAAAATTTGCAAACATAGAGCATTTGTGATTTTTAAAATTTAAACAAAAAGTGTGTTTTTCACTAAAAATGACGTCTTTTTCACTAAAATATGCAGTATTTTTAGTGTTTTTAAGCTGTTTTTGATGAAAAATAGAGCTTTTTCACTTTCAAAATTTCAACAAAAATTTGACCCTCCATCGAAAAAATGATCACTAAAAATGCATTATTTTTATGTTTTTAAGCTGTTTTTGATAAAAATTGAGTTTTTAAGCAGTTTTATTATAAAAAATTTGTGTTTTTTTGGATATTTAAACGAATGTTTTTTTAATAAGAAATGCAAGGTTTTTGAAAATATAAGATAAAAGCCATTGCATGTGTTTTTTTTAAAGAAAATCTATTTTTTCTATATGCAAGAAAGGCTTTAATTTATTTGATTGTCCATCACTACCAATTGATAATTTAACACGATCGTTTCTTTTACCATATGCAAAACATGTAACTGATTCGGTATCAGTTGTTAAAGGTCTAGTAAATATAAATTCTTCTCCAATTTGTAATTGCATTAAAGGACTATGTGTATGATTTTCAGATTTCAAAAAAATTGTAATTTTCATATGCATATTAGTTACTAGTTTTAAATCAGGTTCTAGTAGTTTAGAGCTCATTAAATTGAATTCTACAGGTCTAAAACCTCCTGTATGATATGTTGCATATTTCTCTTTAATAGTAGCATAGAAATTTTGAGAATCGACATATTCTTTTGTTGCGGCATCTTTATTTATAACAGGATTTGCAACGCTTGAAAGTCTTACATTTCTAAAATTATACACACCATTTTTAATTAAAGAAGGTACATATAATCCATCATTATCTCTAATTAATATATTATCACTCTTTTATTATTGATGAGTGTTTTTCTGTCTACATAATATTTATTACACACATCGTATTTATCAGTAGGAGTTGGAGTATTAATTATTTTTTGTTATTAGCATCAAGCATTTTCTTCCCACACTAACGCATTGTTCTCAAAGTAACGTTTATTAACAGCATTTGTGTCATTTCTAGGCTCTATGATATTGCTAATTATTTTATCTTTTAGCATCAAAACTACCTTGAGCTGAATGTATTAAACTTTTCTGTTCTAATTCTTTTACAATTTTATTCACATAATTCATATTAGCTGTATCATGTAAATCTATTGGATCTGACACATTTGAAATTCTTTTATGTTTTGCATTATAGTTTTCATTTTGTAAATGAATAAGAGAAGCATCTGATAAATTTCTAACATCATTTTTAAAATGTTCATGAATTCTATCCACATAAGATTTTGTAGCTGAATCATTCAATAATTTTGGTTCATTTACATTTCTTAAATTCTTTTTTCTATATCGTAATTTCCATCGTTTGTTAATTTAAATCCTACACCTGGAGGACCTGGAGGTCCTTCTTTTATTTCATCATCAAACAAAGGATAATAAGCTGTCATTTATTAATGTAATAAACTCATTATGCTTTCAATGTTTTAATCATAGTTATTTCTTCAGATTTCATATTCATAGAGCATTTGTTTCTTTCTTTCAAAAATGAAGTAGAAAAAGTAATTTTTGGTGGTATTATTTTTCAACCTCCAATTGAATTCGATCATTAAATTATTCAGGTTTGTGTAATTTTCATGATTCTCTAGATTGAAACAAATTATAGGATATTTACTAAAATTTGAATAATCTATCATGCAACCTGTTTCTGCATTTATATTGTTCATTCCGGCTTCTAAAAGAGCTGCATATATTCGATTATAATGTTTTTTATTGAAATCCATGAAATAACTTACTGTTGGAACTTTTATGTTATTAATCATTAACCAGCATTCTGTCATATCCAAGTTATCAAACATCATGTTGTTTTGGTTCATATTTTCATTTCTTTCATCATATTGAGGGATGACGTATAAACTTAAAACTTCATCAGATGTTGCAGGAATATTATAAGATCCACTAGCATTTTTATTAAATAAATTTGATTTGATAATATTATAATGATCCCAATTTATTTCTATTGGAGTATCAGATAATTTTAGTTGATTGAATTTTACAACAGCTGAATTTTTGAATCTAAACATATGGTAAACTAGAGAGATAGATCTTCAACAACTGCTTTGAAATCAGGATTTTGAATATCTGTATATAACATATTTTTACTATCATTTCTTTGAATTTCTATTTTGATTTGAAATCCTGTAAGTACTTTTCTATATTCTCTGAAAAATCAAATATATATTTTAACGGTATCCATATTCTTACAGTTTGACTACCTTTAGTGAATTTCATCTCTCTTTGCAAATCCTTCATTAAATTTTCATTCATTTTGAAGTTATTATAAAAATCAGTAATTTTAGTTGCATCAACCAAAGTTCCATTATATTTGAAATTATTTCTGTCAGCATATTCAGAAGTATCCATATAGAAAAACATATTAGTAGCTTCCGATGTTGAATAATCAGGTGTGAAATTTATCAATCCTAAAACTTGATTCATGATTGCTTTATAATTAATAGTAGATTCAATTTCAGTATTTCCTATTGTTAATCTGCTCGAATTAATTAAACCACCACCATTTACAAAAGTAATATTTTCATTATTTATATTGCTTCCATCACCTTTTACAATTTTAATTTCTTGTTGCAGATAACCTTCAGAATATAATATATTAGCATTTGTATCATTTATAAAGAAATTATATGTAGCATTTTCATATGGATTGTTTTTATCATCTCTATTCTCATGTTTAATTTCTCTATATTCAAAGCTTTCAATTTCGTTATTATAATAATAACTGGTATCACTCAAATCATAAATTTTGTTCATTTATTTAGGATAAAAAATTTTCAATCCTGCACCATGTTTTTTCTTTTTTGATAAAATCTCATTTAATTTTTCTATTATGAAATCTTTAGATTTTTCTTCTATAATAGGTTTTGCTTTTTCTATTAAATCAGAAAAGAAACCTCTTCCTTTTATTTTTCTTACTCTTTCTGTACAATCTGTGTTTATTCATTTATTTAGCTATAAATCTATACTGTACTTCTTGTCTATTTAAATCAATTAGTTCACCTCGATGATTTGTAATTTTCACTCTAATTCTATGTATGGAATCAGATTTAACTGGAAAAATATAGGTTTCTCAAATTCTTTAGAATATAAACTTCCAGGAGGATTTGTGGTTGTAAATGAGTAAATCACATCAGATTGAAAGTGATTTATATAAGCACCATTTACTATATCACAATGAATGTAAATATTATCATTTCCATTTGCTATATCTGCTATATATTTTCCTTCTTGTTCTGCATCTTCATATATTTTTGCTTCAAATCCTAAAATTTTGTACAATTCACTTTTGGATAAATCAATTTTATAATGATCTTTCAATTTAATTGCAAATCTTTGTCTTTCTTCTATAATTCCAAATAATATTGGAGGATCATTTCCAAAGTATTTAACCATGTAACGATTCAAACCTTTTATACTGTAATGACCATTTGGAATAGTGAAATCTATCCATTTCTTACCATCAAAATATGAAAATTTATTATTTTTGTCAGTAATATTATTCCAAGAAATATACATAGAAAATGACTGAAGAGTTATTTCCTTAAAATTAAAAGGGTTGGAATATTCAATTGTAAAATCTTCTGATTTACTAGCATTTTTAGAATCTAAAATGAGGTACTTTATTTATTTATAAGTAACAATTTTCTCATTGGAAATACTAGGTTCTTGAGTAAATGAATATAATACATCAATAGGGGATTTACCTTTATTTCTTTCAGTTATATATTTCATACAATATAAACCACATTTTACAGATGTAGTTGTTGTAAAAAACTAGAATTATAACGAATTTCTTTTTCTGAAGATTTTAAATAATTGACTATATTTTTAGGAAGAAATTCATTTTTTATTTTTATTTTTTCATATTCATATTCTCCAAAGGGATCAAAGTATTCTACAAAATCATATATTGGATCATTATAATAACAAACCCAGTGAGTTCCACTTCCTGTAGATACATCTAAATTAATAATTCCGTTTTCAAATTTTCTTATATTTTTAGGTAGCATATCTATAGTAAATGTACCTCTAAATCCTTTTTCATTTTTCATATTTTCTTCTATTATTTTGTTGGATATTCCGAGGGAAGATAAACCCCCTTTCCACAACGGTTTTTTTAAATTCCAGATCCTGAAATTTTATCTAATATTTTTTTAGTACCCCATCCTGCTGCACCACTAGCAGCTCCAAGACCTAAAGATGTCAGAATAGGAATTAGGAATGGTAAAAATCCTCCAGTATTTTGTAACTGAGTTTTACTTATTGTAATTCTTTTACCTTTAGCAATTTGATTGATTTGTGTATTGGTAAGATGTAAATCATAATTAGGAGTTTTACTTTTATCTATTTGCAAGGAAACTTCTTCTCCTTTTTTATATCCAGATTTTAATTTTGAAATTTGATTATCACTCAAATAAACTTTTTTTGTTACATACATTTATTTAAAGTAAAAATTTTTTATAATATTCTTTTACATAATCATTTGTTAATGTTCCTTCTTTTAAAAGTTTATCTAGAATAATAATTATTTGATTATATAATTTTTTAGATTTAGAGCCTTTGCATATTTTATTTGTTAATTCATCTAATTTGTTTATACCACTGCCTATATATTCATTTCCTGCTTTAAGAGTATTCAATGCTTTTATATACAGTTTTAATCCATTCATGTTAGCATCGGCTTCTATTATTTTATCTTGTATTTTTTGTTTTTTCTTCTCATTAGTTTCATAATTTCTGTTTTTAGTTAAATTTCCTTTAAGTCTTTTATAATCATCTCGTTTGGATTTTGCTATACTAATTATTTCATCTAACTCTTCATCTGTTTTATTTAATAGCTCAGAAGGCAATTCTAATCCTTCATTTTTAAGTAAATCAAAATCTAAATCTTTATTAAAATTCAATTTTATTATTCCCTCAGCTTTATCCATTGAATTTCCAGCATCTGAAGAATAGTCCAAATGTTTAGATGATTCATGTTGAGGTAAAAAAGACATATTATCTGTTAAATCTTTTATAGCATATTGAATACTTTCAAGATTTTGTTTTCTTGAAATTTCTTGGTCTTGTAATTTTTAATTACTGGTTTATGAAATTCTCTTAATGATTTTTCAATACCTAAATCGGATTCAAGTTTAACTTCATTATTTTTTTCTTTTTCAGATTGTAATTTTATTAATTCTAACTCATTTCTAATCTGTTGTTTTAATTTTTATTTCTTTTCACGTTCAATAATATCCATTTATTTATCAGTTAAATAATTTTCTACTCCGAGTAGATTATTTTTTACAACGAGTAGATTATTTTTACTCCGAGTAGATATTTTAAAATAAATAAATGATAAAAATAAAAGATTATACAGAACCTGAAGAATTTACAGATGAAAATCAAAATCCTTCATTACCAAAACATCCTTTAGACTTTTAATTGTAGGCAGTTCAGGATCTGGAAAACTAATTTGCTTGTTAATTTAATATATGATTATTTGAAATTTGATGGTTTGTTTGTATGTGCTAAAGATATTTATGAACCAAAATATATTACACTGCAAGAAAATTTTACAATGTTTGATGACATAGAAAGAGAAGATATTGTAAATTGTAAAATATAAAGAGAAAAGAATTATTGTTGGAATTGTTTAATAAATATAAAAAGAACAAGTATTATTTTCTTTCTGATTCCAAAGAATTCTTAAAAGTAGATGATTTAGATCCATGTATGAAAAATCTAGTAATTTTTGATGATTGTAAAACAATTCAGCTATATAGCTAATTGTTTATCAGAGGAAGAAAGAAAAATGCATCCATTATTTATCTGAGTCAATCATATTATTCTACTCCTATTAATATAAGAAAGAATTGTAATTATTTTATTTTCTTTAGCTTACAACCAAGAGAAATCCAACAGATAATTAGAGAAATTGATGGAAATCTTACTAATGAAGAATTAAAAAATTATACAGGAAAGCAATTCAAAAACGTTTTGATTTCTTTATGTTGGATTTAGTAAATATAAATATGAGATATCGAAGAAATTTTGAGCCTTTATAAATGGAAGAATATTTGGAAAAGAGAGTTTATATCTATCGAAAGTCTTATCAATTGATGAATAAATTGAGTGTTTCATTATCAGTTAGTAAGTTTTTATTCAGCGCATCTGGTTTATCTGGATTCGTTTTTCTTCCCTTATCAGCATTGAGTGTAACAGCGGGTGTCATTGAAATAATTGATAAGTCTTTAAATATCTCTGCTAAAAAGAGTGAATACAAACAAGCTTATAAATTTTATAAGCAGTTATTAAATTTATTGAAATCAAATAGTTTGACTGAACAAGAAGTGTATATGAGAGAAGATGAATATATTCACAATTTACAGTATTTTCCTATAGAAAAATATAAAGAAAACTCAATTAAATGGTTATAAGTATGTTGATAAATAATTTTATATCTAAATAAATGTGTAATAAAAAGAATTGCAAATGTAAAATGGAAAAGGTGTTATTAATAAATCTATTAATAATTTACCATTTGAAATGAATCTACCTGGACATTCATTTACGGGACCTGGAACTCAATTACTACATGGAAAAACAAGATTAAATCCAGATTTATCATACAAAGAATGGAGCAAAACCAATTAACAGAGTTGATGAAACTGCTTATAGACATGATATTTGTTATTTAAAAAATAAAGATACTAAAACAAGAAATGAAATATGTGATACAAATATGTTAAAAGAATTAGATGAAATTCCAAATCCTACAATTCGTGAAAGATTAGAAAGAGGAATTGTTAAACCAATCATTAAAGCAAAAAGACATTTGGAATGGGTTCACTTATTTACTGCTTAAAATGTAAAACACATACAGATAGTAAAGACGTTATAACTATTACATCCAAAAATGGAAAACCTATGATGAAAGGAATTTGTGTCAATTGTAATTCAAAGAAAAGTGTTTTTTTAAAAAAACAAATGACACTTTAAAAGATGTATATTATGATCCTTTAAAAGGTTATTGTGGTATCAATGAGTTAAAAGAAAAACTAAATTTACTCAAAAAGATATTTGATTTTCTTCATACTCAAGATGTATATACAAGATATAAACCAATTAGTAGAAAATTTAAAAGAAGAAGGATTTATGTATCTCATATTGATGATCAATGGCAAGCAGATTTATTATTCATAAAACCATTTAGTAAATATAATGATGGTATCAATTACATATTAACTGTTATAGATATATTTAGTAAATATTCATGGGCTGTTCCAATTAAAAAAAAACAGGTGAAGAAGTATCAAATGCTTTTAAAAAGATATTCAAAGAGAGAAAACCGTTAAATATTCAATCTGATTATGGTTTGGAGTTCTTATCTTCTTTAACGCAGAAATTGTTTTCAGAAAATAATATTCAGTGGTTTGGTACTAATAATACAGAAATTAAATGCTCAGTAGTTGAACGATTCAATAGAACTTTAAATTTAAAAATAAGAAAATATTTAGCAGCTAATAATACAAGACGATATATAGATGTATTAGATAAATTAGTTTACAATTATAATAACTCTTATCATAGATCTATTAAAATGACACCAACAGAAGCAAGTAAAAAAGAAAATGAAAATATTGTATATAATAATTTGTATGTTAAAAAGATAAACAAAAAACCAAAATTTAAAGAAGGTGATAAAGTAAGAATATCAAAATATAAAGAAACGTTTACAAGAGGTTATCATCCTACATTTACAGATGAAATTTTTATAATATCTGAAGTGTTAAAAACAGATCCAATTACCTATAGAATAAGAGATTTAAACAACGAAGAAATCAAAGGCACTTATTATGAGAATGAATTAGTTAAATATGATAAAAAAGATAATGTATATAAAATTGAAAAAATAATAAAAAATAAAGGAAACAAGTTATTTGTAAAGTGGTTAAATTATCCAGAAGAATATAATAGTTGGATAGATAAAAAAGATTTAATTGAAGGTGAGTAAATCACCCCTTTAAAATAATAATTTTGGGTAGGGAGAATTCTCACCCCCCCAAGAATTGTTAGTAAAAGGGGGGGGGACGTTTTGTACCCCCCCCTTTAAAATTTATTATTTTGTATTTTTATTATTAATTTTTTAAGAGGACGCTATTTTATATTTAAATAAATATGTTTGAAAAAAATATTACAAAAGTATTACTATTGAATATCAATCTATTTACATTTAGAATAGAATTGGAATATGATACATTAAGACATAGAAATCATCACATAGTTGTATTTTTTGGAAGACCAGATTTTAATTTAGATAGTTATGATAATATGAGGATTATGGAATTACATATAAAAAGAATATTAAAATTACATTATTTCAAGCGATTAATATTTAAAGCTATATTTGAAGAATTTGAAGATAACTGTGATTTGTTAGATGTTTGGGTTTACAGATTAAGAGAAACTTTACGAATTAAAAAAATTATAAGAAAAGAAAAAGATTTATATATATTTATATTTTAATTACTTTAAAAATTATTTAATCAGTATATTAATAATTTAAAATTAATTACTTGAAAATATATTAAATAAATTAATATATATTAATTATATTAATAAAAATAAATATTAATATGTTTAATAATAAATATTGTTCAATCATTTTTGAAATGAAAAATAAATATTCAGTTAATAAATTTAGAAAAAAGTAGCAAAACGGCCCTTTCAGTGTGGTGGACTTTAAGTTGAAATTATAACATATATTTTGGGGGGTGCCAGCACCCTCCAGAGGGCCATTCAGTCCACCACACTTTTTACATCTCGGTCCCAGTTTTTTTCATTTCCTGGTTGTAGGTTAAGAGCCCTATCTTAATTGCATCAACTCATTCTAACTTTTTTTTTTTCTAGGAAGAGTTGAGCAGGGCTCGAACTCAGGATTAATTCATGCTATTCAGTTACTCTAACCACTATACTAACTGGGACCTGTGAGACTTACTTTTTTGGGTTTATCTAATAACTTTATCCAATAAACTTTGTTCTTACGACTGATAACAGTCTTTCAATGAATAGTGCTTCCATCTATATTTTTAAATTAGAAAATATATAAATGAATGATTTTATTCAAGCTGAAAAAATATATTATTCTAGTGATGAAGAAAATAATATTTCTGTACCAAATGAATATTTAAAAGTTTTTAAAAATATTCAAAAGAAAGATATTACTTATGACAGCTCAGAAGATGAAAATTATTATAATATAAATATTCAATCATTTTTGAAACAGAGATATGTAAGTAGGATAAATTTTTTCAAACAATTAAAAAGAAAACATAATTTAAATTTTACATTACAAGCTGATGAAATGTTTTACAAATATTTAGATTTTAATTATTACAAAAAACTATAAAATATTTGTATATCATGAAAAGATTTGTGAATATTTTGGAATAGAAAATAATTTAAGAGTTAAAGAAAATAAAAATGAATGGAATGAGTTTTAGCATTTTTAAATAATTAGAAATTTTGATTTTATAAATAGCTACTTAAAAATTATTCAAAACATAAATAATATAAAGTATTTTTACTTAAGGAGAAAAAAATGAAATAATAATTTTAAAATTAATGTAATTATCAGAATTACAATTTCCATTTAAAAATAAACCATAATAAATGGATATGATTTGTAGAGATTGTAAAATAAAAAGAATGAAGAAGAATTTTATATGCATATTAAGAAAAGAATGACTCGTTGTATCCAATGTATCAAAGCTATTTATTCTCAATCTGAGCGCTGTATTTGTGGCAGGTACTACACCTTATGGCATCGCGCCAGACATGAGAAAAGCAAAATACACAAAAAATTGTTAGCAGATATAATTGCTGCTAATGAAATCTTAAATATTAAATATTAACATCTTTTAAAATATTTTATTTTTTCAAAAGCCTTTATAAAAATACTTTCTAATAAATAGAAAATAAAAAATTCTATTTTTAAAGTCCCTTTATAAAAACACTTTCTAATAAATAGAAAATAAAAAATTCTATTTTTGAAATCCCTTTATAAAATTACTTTCTAATAAATAGAAATAAAAAATTTCTTGTTTTTTATTTCAATACAAGTATGGCTTTTGTTCACATTGAAAATGCTTTGAATACTTTGAGTATTCAAAAGTTGAAAAATGTTATAAAAGATTTAAAAATAAAAAGCAAAAGTAAATCTAAGAATGATATTATTAAATCTATAATATCATATATTAGAAAAACTGGAAATTATAAACAAGTGTTAACAGATATATTAGATTTAGATACTTCTGATTATTTAGATCGTAAAAAGAAAATATTTATTAAATATCCAAAGAGAAGAGAAAATATTAAAAAAATATTTGATTCATATAATTTAAAATTTAATAAAGATACTAAAGATTTTGAACCTGTGAAAAATAAAAAAATTAAAAGAGAAGTAAAACTGAATGAGTTATTTAAACCTGATTATGAAATTGTAGAAATTAAAGGTAAATATATAAAGAAATATATGACTCATAGAAAATCTTATAAGATTGTAGAGATTAATAAAATTAAACCTGTACAATATTTTAATATCTTATCAGATTTATTTAGAAAAGCTATAAGAAATATAAATGGTAAAGTTGATATAATTGTGCATAATCCAAAATTAAGTGCTCCTTTTCATCCTAAAATGATGTCTACTAAAGATGCTTACGAAGTATATTTAGAAACATTAAATAATAAGATTGAATATAAGGAACTTGATATAACTGAATGCATTTTTGATTTTCATGTAATTGAACTACCAGAAGGAGGTAGACATAAATCATTAAGAATGTATTCAGAAACAGATCCTTCAAAGAAGAGAAGTATTTGTCAAATAAAAAATAATGATAATATATGTTTAGCTAGATCTATTGTCACTGCTCTAGCTGTTCAAAATCCAAAATTATTATGTGATAAATTAAATCATCAAAAACTAACAGAAAATGATATAACATATATCAGAAAAAGTCATTTATTACAAAAAACCTTAGCTGTAAAACTACATAATTTATGTAATATTCTTTTAGAAATATGCAGCTTAGAAGAGGTTAAAATATTTGAACAATTCTTAGATATTCAAATTAATATTTTCTGTAGAGAAAACTGTAATCAAAGTTTATATTCTGGAGAATATAAATCTACATGTATTTACATATATAAGATTCAAAATCATTTTAATGTCATTACTTCTATTACAGGATTTTTAGGTAAAGATCATTATTGTAATTACTGTAAAATAGGATATAAGAAAACTAATCGCCACAAATGTCCTTTGAAATGTAATAGATGTTTTGTTCAAAATTCTGATTGTAAAGGAGATGAAATATTTTGCAATAAATGCAATAGAAAATTTACAGGTAAAGAATGTTTTGAAAATCACAAAACGAAAGATGATAAAGGTTATAGTGTTTGTAAAATATTATGGAAATGTTTTAAGTGTAAAAGAAATATAAGTAGCTTAGAAAGAAAACGTAAGGATCATAAATGTGGTGAATTGAGATGTAAAAATTGTTGGAGATGGGTAATGAATGATCATAAATGCTTTATGAAACAAAAGAGTTCAAAAAGAGGTATGTGTAAACAGAAGTGTCCTACTTTCATACGAGATCAAAAAGATTGGTGTGAAAAATGTAAATTCGATTACACTGAAAAATATATATTCTTTGATCTTGAAACAGTTCAAGAAACTGGAATTCATGAAGTTAATCTATTAATATGTCACGATTATGAAGGTAAAGAGAAAATATTTAAAGATGAAAATGAATTTTGTAGTTGGTTATTTAAAGATAATCATTATGGATATACCTGTTTAGCTCATTATGGAAAAGGATTTGATTTTCAATTTTTAGCTAAATATTGCTTCAAAAATAACATCAAAGTATTTACTATATACCAAGGTAATAAATTAACTTATATGCATTCGCCTGCTTACAATATAAGATTTATTGATTCCATAAATTTCACAATGATACCACTTAAAAAATTTCCAAAAACGTTTGGATTAACTGAATTAGCTAAGGGATACTTTCCACATCTTTTTAATACCAAAAGTAATCAAAATTATGTTGGTAAATATCCTGATAAATATTACTATGGATATGATACAATGGTTACTAACGAAAGAAATAATTTTAATAAATGGTATAACTCTGTTAAAAATGAAACATTTGATTTTCAAAAAGAATTTATAAAATATTGTAGATCAGATGTAGATATTTTGAGAAAAGGATGCTTGGAATTGAGAAGATTATTTTTAGAAACTGTTAATGTAGATCCCTTTAAATATGTAACGTTAGCTGGTGTGTGCATGGGTATTTACAGAGATAAATTCTTGAAAAAAGATACTATAGCTATAGATAATGATACAATTCATAAAGATCAATACAGTAAAAAATCAATTGCTTGGTTAGATTATATTTCAAAAAAGGAAAATATTAATATTCAACATGCTTTGAATGGAGGAGAAAAAAATTGAAATTAGGAAATAAAACTTATAAAGTTGATGGATTTCATGAAAATACAGTTTTTCAATTCCATGGCTGTTATTGGCATGGATGTAAAAATTGTTTTTCTGGTACACAAATAAATCTTAAAAATCAAATGTTGATGCAAGATTTATATGAAAGAACTAAAAGATTAATAAGAAAATACTGAAAGAAGGATATGAATTAATAACTATATGGGAATGTGCTTTGACAATAATAAAGATATGAAAAATACACGAAAAAGAATGGAAAAGAGAATTCATCGAACCTCTAAATCCTAGAGATGCTTTTTATGGTGGTAGATGTGAACCCACTAAATTAAAATATGAATTTAAAACGAATGAAAAAGGAAGATACCTAGATGTAACTTCTTTATATCCAACAGTTAATTACTTTGATTATTATCCAGTTGGTCATCCTAATAAAATATTTAACCCTGAAAATATAGTAAAAATTGGTATGGTTTAATAAAATGTAAAGTACTACCTCCTCGGAAATTATATAATCCTGTACTACCTTATAAAGGAGAAAAACTGTTGTTTTCACTATGTAGATCATGTTCTGAAACCCTTCATTGTAAGCACTTCAAATCGTCACTTGATAAGAAGAAATGTAAAGATTGTTACGTTATCAGAAATTCAGAATGTAAACACAGCGATAACGAAAGATGTTTTATAGGTACTTGGACTACAGATGAAATGAAATTAGCTATTAAAAAAGGATATAAAATAATGAATATTTATGAAGTTTGGAACTTTGAAAATAAATCAAATGAATTATTCAAAGAGTACGTAAAATTATTTTTAAAAATTAAACTTGAAACATGTGATAAATGGAAAAATAATTTTAAAAATGAAAAGGAATATAAGAAGGTAGTTAAAGAGAAATTAGGTATAAAATTGAAAAACATAGAAGAAAATCCAGGTTTGAGATTTATAGCTAAAATATGTTTGAACTCTTTATGGGGAAAGTTTGGACAGCGAAAAAATATGAAACAAACTGAATACGTAATGGAGATTGAAGATTTCTATAGAATTATACTAGATGATACAATAAAAGATTTAAACATGGTATTTATGAATGATGATTGCGTAGAAATGAGTTACAAAATAAAAGAACAATATGAGAAAAATAATTTTAACACAAATATTTATATAGCAGCATTTACAACCAGTTCTGCTAGAATACGATTATACAAAATGTTAAATAAATTAAAAGAAAAAGTTATATATTACGATACAGATAGCGTTGTTTATATAGATGATGGAACCAAAGATATTGAAACAGGATGTATGTTAGGAGATTGGACAGATGAACTTGGAAATGATAAATATATGAAATATTGGATATCTGGAGCTAGTAAAGATTATGGAGATATACTTAATGATGGATCTGCACATGGAAAAGTGAAAGGATTTAAAATGTCTTATCAGAGTGAAACAATGTTAGATTTTGATAACCGAATGAAAATAATTACAGGTGAAACTGATTGTATAGATGTTGAAATTAACCAATTTAAAATACAAAAAAATAGAGACATTTCAAGTACTAAATCAAATAAGAGATATATGTTTGGATTTGATAAACGTAGAATCTTGGATGATTATAACACAGTTCCCTTTGGATATTAATATCTTCAATATTTTATATCTTCAGTATTTTATATCTTCAATATTTTATATCTTTAATATTTTATATCTTCAGTATTTTATATCTTTAATATTTTATATCTTCAGAACTTTATATCTTTAATATTTTTTATTCTCAATTTTTAAAATTATTTATAAAAATGCATTTAAAATAAAATGACTGATATATCATTGATATTCAATATTCAAGGATTTATCCTTCCAGATAAAAAAATCATCAGAGAAATTAGTTGGACACATTTAACAGAACCAATTGCTGAAACAATTCAAGTATTTACACCCAATTGTGAATTAACAGAACAAGAAATGAAAATTGTTCGTAAATGCACTCATGAAATTCACAGTCTAAGATTTAAAAAGATATTCAGACGATAAAAGTTTATGGATTAGTAATGAAAATGTTAAAAATTATATACAATATTTATATGATGAATATGGTGGTAGATTTGCTTATAAAGGAGGAACGAAAAAGAAATATTTGAAGAATTAAATATACCAGCTGTTGATATTGATGTACCTAAATGTCCTAGAATATTAGGTCCTATGTGCAGTCTATATAAATGTTGTCAGTATAAGAAATCCATTCAAAAAAATAGTTTGTAATAAATGGAAGAAATAAAACACTTAGATATTAGTGAGGAAATAATAGAGAATTCAAAATTAATTAACGAGCTAATTGAAATCAATAAAATATATGACAGATATGGAATTGATGATTTAATAATGAAATATATTGATCAAATAAGAGAATTAATTTTAAAAGTTGAAAATAAGGATATAAGAGAAAAAGCACTTGATCTAGTAGATGAAACATCTTATTACATTATAAATAAATATCTTCAGAAAATATTTTTGAAAACGTAAAATCATTTAATAAAATGAAATATCATAAATGGAAGAATTCAACAACATCAAAAAGAATATATATCCTGAAACTTTTAAATTGAGAGATTTAGAAATTGGAAAATACAATTTGATATCTTTGAAAAAAATCAAAACAAAATTTGGATCTTCATTAATTGCAAAACTAGAAGTAAACGATAATGAAAAGAATTTTACTTAAGTTCTTGCCATGCTGATTTATCTGAAAGAGCAATTAAAAAATAAATAAAAATAAATATTTGTTTAATTACAAAGGTAAAATAAATGATAAATATTATGATTACGAGTTGGAAGAAGTTTAAATCTTTATCTTTTTAAAAAAACACATACAACGGCTTTTATCTTATATTTTCAAAAAACCTTGCATTTCTTATAAAAAAACATTCGTTTAAATATCCAAAAAAATACAAATTTTTATAATAAAACAGCTTAAAAAACTCAATTTTTATCAAAAAAACAGCTTAAAAACATAAAAATAATGCATTTTTTAGTGATCATTTTTTCAATAGATGGTCAATTTTCTTGTTGAAATTTTGTATGTGAAAAAGCTCAATTTTTCATCAAAAACAGCTTAAAAACACTAAAAATACTGCATATTTTAGTGAAAAGACGTCATTTTTTAGTGAAAAACACACTTTTTGTTTAAATTTTAAAAATCAAAAATGCTCTAATTTTGCAAATTTTTATCAAAAAACAGCTATAAAACTTGCAAAATAGGTCTTATTTTGTAAAAAATATTGCATTTTTTGAGTGTCCTCTAGCCCCCCCCCCCATATACTACTAAAGTCATTTTCATGCCGCGTTTTGATATTTGATGAGGCTTGGAGGATCCCGTATAAAAACTGTTAGAAAACATGAATGACATTCAATGTGTAGTGCATTCGAAATTTATTTTTCAAATAGTGAATCGTATTAACCTACAAAGCAAAATGCACAAATTAAACAATAACTTAAATTCTCGACACAACAATGATTAATTGATAAAATACTGGACAGTTTATATTTAATCGAGACTTTTTTATAATGGAAGTAGTACGTAATTTTTTAAGGTAATTTCTTTATACATTGTGTCTGCAGCTGAAGGATCTAACTTTCATATATACTGCAAATACTACTGGGGATAGGGCCGTGGTAGCCTAGTGCTTAGGGTATTCGCCTTGAGGGAATAGATTTTTAGGTGCTGCCATCTATCGGAGGAGTGGAAGAGCAAAAGTTGTACTTTCACCTTTATGGTGCTCTGATTAAACGAAAGACGCCCCCAATTGACTTAAATTCGCATAGCGAGCTTGGCTTGTCCAAGTGTCATTAGTAGCAACAACATGCTACTTCTTAAGTAGGCTTAACAAGGATAACGTCTTGATTAAATCTCTAGAATTTTCAAGATAGTATCTTATTCTATTATGGCTACAACTGAAGGATCTAACTTTCTTGCGCACTGCAAATACTGCATATTGTGTATGCTTAAAATATTTTGATGAGAAGGTTTTTGGTTTATAATTAATAAAATATTGAAACTAAAGAAAAGTTATTAGTATAAAGTCAAATAAATTAACATTCTCCTATCAAGCTAATAAATTATAGAGCTTTGTGAATTCTCTTATAAATTCTGAGGAATTGAACGTCTGTACAAAAAAAAAAAAAAAAAAAAAAAAAAAAAAAAAGAAAAGCAATACCAGTAAACGATGATAATATTTTCCGCTAATACGTATAAATCCTATTATTTTAAATGGTAAAAGAAATTTAAAACATCATAAAATAAAACATGGATGACATTCTGATCCTGTTTAATTAAAAAAAATTAAAGAAATTGTATGAAATGGAACAGAGATTAAATTACTTTTTCTAGTGTCAAAAGTTCTAAAATAAGAAAATGTTGGCTGTTTCTAGAATTGTTATTTAAACAGAAAAATCATAATTTTGCTCCTTTCTGTCACTTATCTAAATGGGAGCTCAGCATGTTAGGTAAATTAAGTCTTTAGACATGATGTTTGTAGTTGAAAGTTTAATCTTATATCGTAATCATTATAACTTATAAAATCTAAGAAACAACTTTATAAAATATACTTATAAAGCTTATAAAATGATTAATCTGGTGAAGTCTATCTGTGAAGATGAAACTTGACTATTACAATATTAATATTATCTCATGTTTGATTCGTTATTCGAAATAATAAATTAACTATCAGTTCGAGAATTTCATGAAAGCAAAGTTATTCAGGTGTAAATATGTATAAAAATGTTTGGTAGGAAATAGGGACATTTTTTGACACTGTTATAAATTAATAAGTGCTCATTTTATTAGAAGATTTAGTGAAAAAATCAGTGCACGATTGGAACAAAAAATCTATAAACTAATGAATCTAATATTATAATGAAAAATATAAATACCATTACAAGTCTTTACATGATATATATATATATATATATATATATATATATATATATATATATATAATAACATTAATTTTAAACCATTTGTAATAAAATAATGAGATTTTTAAAGTAAGTTTGTTTTGAGTAATATTAAAGAGGATAACACTATAAAAACTAATGTGAAAATGTTATTACTGTACCATTAAGATATGTCATTGAAATTGTTTTCTTAATTATTTAAATTTAATAAAGTTCAAATTTTGAAATATTTTCTTAATTTTGAAATTCTTAATTTATTAATTTTTAATGTTCTTTCTTAAAAGTTTAAACAAAGCTAAATTTTAAATAATACATTATGAATAAATATATATATAATTATAATAAAATATGTATTAATTCATTATGTTTTTCCTAAAAAAGCACTTTATCTAAATACTTACCATTCAGTTTTTATTGGAATAAACTTAATAAACATTTACTTGTTATCCATTCGCAATCTTTTGTACAATAAATAACATTCTTTTTGGTAAATTCATTTGAAAAATGTAAGTAAATATTAACAACAAAGAGTAGCAAAAATCGCTAAGTGTTTAACTCTGTAAAAAGAATATATAAATCTGTGCAAGTAAAAAGAATGGATAAAAGAAAGTTTTAAAATGTTTTCCACAAAAGTGTTTTCAAGCAGAAGAATAATATTTTAATGGTTAAGTTATAGTGGATATGTTTTGCAGTCAAAATGCAGAAATAAGCTTTTGTTCGTGAAGGGCCTACCTATTTGTTTCAATATACTTTTATTATTTTTTATCCTCCCACATTACTTTCCTCGCGTGGTGTATAAATTTCAGCATTTGTGTCGACAATACGAGAATGGATTTTGAATTTCACTCTTTGCCTTTTCTTTTGACAATATTCTGGAAACTCTTTTCTTTATGCAAATTTTGTTGACTTATATCAATTCCTTTATAAAACATTTTCTGCTGCTCTGTTTCCGTATCAAAATAGGGGTCTTTTGTTAAAAGAGTAGAATGCATTTACATTGTCGTGAATAAGAAAGCCCGTATTTACTCCTTTTAAATAACAGAAAATTGGAGTAAAAGTAAAATGTAATAAGGAAATAACAGCAAATGTAAATACATGCTATTTATGTTTTTTTTTACCTTGAAAAAGATACATTAAAATTTGTACAAAAATGCAAAGATTTACTTTAAACTCTCGTATAAATAATTTAATTTGCATAATAAAAATGTGCAAAAAGGAAACATTAAAAAAAAAATTGTGTAAAAATGAAACATTACATGAAATAACTATAGTTTGTTTTTGTGTAAAAAGAATCGTGTAAACAAATACTACGTATATTTGGATTCTTGTATACAACTAAGAATGCGATATAAATAGCGTTTTACGAGATTTCTAATAATAACTGCGTAGTATATAAAAGAGATAAAACGAAAAGTAGCATGCATGAATAAATAACTTTTGGAATATGTAAAAGAAATACATTTAAATTAAAATTTTTAAGTTGAAAATATTTATTAGTAATACTATATTTATATAAATATTGTAAAATATATTTAAAAACTATAATAAATAAATGCAAGGAAAATAAAATGAAAAAAATGTTTAGTATTCTTTTTGTGTATTGGATAATCTATAATTAATTCCAAGAAATAAATATTACTATTACGTGATTTTAAGTACTAAATTAAAAATTCCGTATTAAAAATTGCTGTACCATATATAATCCTATATACATAATCCTATATAAATTGAGTTATTTATTTGGTCTTAAAGTAGCTTGAATAATTTTAAAGAAAGGTATTCAGGGATTCGGATGATTCAGAGGTTCGTCAAAATGAACATATGCACTTAATCTGTCATTTAAATTTATGGCGCTACATTTATATTCATAATATAATATAAAGAGCATCAATTTTTTTTTAAAAAAAACACTCCTATTTTCTGTGTTTAAACTTAACAAATTTCATCTTAAATCGTACATGAAAAACAGAACGAAGCCGCCTTTTTATAAAGCTTAAATAAATTGAATTTCTACAATTATTTTGTTTGACCTTACGAAACAATATTTGCTGAAATTACAATTTATTTTGAGATAACTCAAAATAAATTTTAATACAGTAAACTATTTTTCTATACACATCTTAATTTTAGTCTTATATATGACTATGAATCCAATTTTAATACTTCTTTATCATTTAATAGATTATAAATATGACTAATGTTTGAAAGTATTTAAAATAATGAATCTTTCTAGGGGTAATTCACAAATCACTTAGGGAGTAAAATAGTGTGAAGATGTTCACTAAATTGCTCATTTAAGTGAATATTAGGTATGCCGAATAATGAATTGTGTGGAAATTTCGGTAGCTAATGGAACCACCTGAAATCAAATGAAGGATCTAGATCAATTTGGAAACAACTCTCGTTGTATGAGATGTCATATTGTTCATCAGGAATAACTCAAATCCTATAGAATATGCAATGAACATAAATGAGGGCAAGTGTCTTAACAGGATATTTACGCATCCAAGATTTGTTAGATTCGTCTTTAGATGTACTAAACAAACACAATCATTTTACTATATCATGACAAATGCTGATGTCACTATCAGCTTGATCATGCCCTTCATGGCATATAGGAAATGAAGATTTATGAAACTTTTTCTGAATTCTCATATGCCAAATTGTCCATTAGAATTCTGTTGAAAAATTTGACATATTAGGGTACAGAGAAAATTTCATAAACCTTTATTCTAGGGAAACGTCAGACCAAGTAATAAATTTTCAATCATAAGCAATCCAATGATGATGTTAGCACCCTCAAAGTGTTACAATCAAATCTTTGTTCCATACATACAGCAGTCGTAAATGTATACAATTTCAGCTCCA
Organism: Latrodectus elegans; assembly: GCA_030067965.1. NCBI lineage: Eukaryota > Metazoa > Arthropoda > Arachnida > Araneae > Theridiidae > Latrodectus > Latrodectus elegans. Next base: position 67,862,016 of record CM057811.1, on the reverse strand, counting down.
AAAGCTATAATGGTGCTGTGAAAAATGCTCATGCTGAAATTTGTTGATGTTCTAGCACTGGAATTCACCGCATTGTATAAAATTTGTGCCTCTATCTCTTTTTTTAATTCTCGAAAGTTCATGGTTAGAATCCTGGTTCGGGGATGTATGTAATTTCTTGACACTATCTATCCTGTCTTTGTTCTTTCCTTGTATGAATGGATTGTGAATGGTTGCCAACTCTAAAATCGGGTCCCTGTGACAAGTGTGTACTGAGGAAGTCGGGGCTCCACACCTAAATATGGTTCACTTGGAAAAGTGGAGCAGCGCACCCCCATAATGTCATGCTAGCTGGCACACGATGACAACAACAACAACAGTCGTCGATAATTCTGTTCTTTCAAGGCCAAAGACCATTCTATTTTTTCACCTGCTGTTTGAAATTTATTTTACTTATTAGATAATTATAGTCTACTCACAAAATGGTCGTACGTAAAATCCCAAATTTCATTCGTTGCCACGGAGATGATAGGTCTTATTTTCATGTTCTTGCTATAACGTTGCCTTCAAGGTTAAGTAAATTTTTATAATTTGTCACTGCTGCAGTAATAACTGACTTAAAACTATTGTGGTATTTTAGATACAGTCTATCGCATCGTATCGTTGACTAGTTGCATGCTTCTATTATTTGAAAATACACTTCTGTACTTGTTTCTTTTAACATTTTAAAGTAAATTATTTTTTTATAAAATTGAATTTATTCACTCAGCACTATAGAAATTTTTACTTTTAAAATCTTTGAAGTTCTTCATTTTGCTTTGAAAAACTTATTTTTTCCCATTAAAGTAATAAATTTCTCTGTGATAAATTAAGAAAATACAATAATTGAATTTTTTAAGAAATCATGTGGCCCGAAAATATTCTAAGTTCGAATAGTAAGGTTTAATTAAAAAAATTATAGATCATGCTCATTGGCTATATTAAATTTAGAATCATAATAGTGCAGGTATTTTGATTCCTGGTGAAAACCCAAGTGAAATCATTCCTGTTGAAGAAAAATCAAATCTGTCAGTAAAGTATGAGTCATAAAACAAAAAAGTGTGAAGTAACAAATGTAAATCTTCTATACCTAAAGATTCATAGAGAAAAATCTGTCTTGGCACTATAATGGATCTTTTACGTCCTTGTGTTCTGTTGTGGGCCATCGAAATTGAAAGGTGTAAAAAGTTTTTGTAAAAGCTCAGATGCTTGATGTAGCGATCAAAAACGTTTGACTTAAGTAGACATCAGAGTCAACACTCATTTTTCATCATAAATCATAAATTTTTTATCAAAATGTTTGGTTATAATTTTACACAAATATATATATATATATATATATATATATATATATATATATATATATATAATCGAAATTCTATTATTCTAATGCTATTAGCTTGTTTTAATATTCATGAATGAAGCTTAATAGTATATTACAAACTTTACGATAATATAAATATATTTCTCTAAAAACGTAAAATAAAAACCCACTTTTTCTTCGAAATTATTGATTTTTTCTAGTATATTATTTACTTTGCAGCAAATACATGATATGCATCTTTATCTAAAAAGTCGCGGTTTTACATTTCAATCAATTATTTTCAAGAAAGTTAGGCATTATATGTAAATTCTCGTAATTTTGAACACCGATGTATAAATTTATAATTTTACAATTAATTGCATTTAATTTCTAGAGATTAGAATAAATGACATAATAACTTAGAAAAACAGTTAATAACTTATAATAATAGTCTATAACTTAGAAAAATAAATTTTTTATGTTTATGGTGAATTAATTTTTAAAATGTTAAAATATATAGATAAATTTCATATAAAAACTAAAGGAATCACGCGAATGTGACAGAAAGTAAATTCCGATTCATTTGTATCTTACTTAAATAATTATTTAATAATTTATGTAAAAATGTATTGTTAATATATTTGATGATAGAAAATTGTTTTATGAGAAATAATAATAATTAAAAATAAATGGTAAAAAATATCTTCACTAAACATTTGCAGTGACTGTGATTTAACATAATTTTTTATCGAACTTGAACGCAAGGAAAATCCTGAAACATATTTATATTTGATGAAACATCAATTAATAACAGAAGCTTACAGAGAAATAATCAAAAATATTTGTGAAGAAAAAATAAATTTACTATTGTCAAAAGAATGCATAAAGTGTTTGCTTTGATTAGATTGTTGCTTTTCTGTCTATTTGTATATATGCAGGATCATACAATTATATTAGTTATTTAGTAAATAAAATTTACACATCTTTGTATTTCTAATGTGCATTATTAAAAATTTTCTTTTACTTTCAAAATATATTCAATGAAAAGTATTTGAGCAATATCCAAAAATTTCATTTGGTTTAAACTGAATTAAATTTTGAAATTTCATGATAAAATGAATGAATTATTTTGAAACATTTAAATGATTATTTTATAATGAGAACTGCACGTTGCTTTTCAAATGTTATTTGATATTGCCCTTAAATGAAATGATAAAAATTTTGTCAACTTGAATTACGAACATTAAGACACCCAAATATTTGTAGAAATAATGGCGTACAATTTAGAGATAGCAAGTAAAATGCTTCGCATTTTTGATGGATATTTTGACCAACAAGGCCTAAATATGTCATTTTAAATTACTTTGTCCTTACGTATTTTGTTACAAGAATGGAAATCCGCCTTTATCGAGTAGCCTTAATTACGCAATTGCATTTAACTTTCATAACATATGAATCGTAAGCAAAATGTCTGTCCTTTAAAATGAGAGAGTGGAAACAGTCAAGAAGTTAAATATGAAGAATGCAAAAAATTGTGAAATGTGAAGTAACTAAAATAGGGTTTATGCACACATATAAATAAATATCATGATTGTATTATAACAATACTTAGCGTAGAATTTGGGTACAAGTAAAATCTTTATTGATTTAAATAGTATATATAAATTTAATTTGTTGATAGTATAAATAACTAATTATAATATATTATTACTAGTTAAATAGTTTAAATAATACATATAAAACTTTATTATTTGTGCAGAATATGATCATATTTTGTCATTGAATTAATCAGTATTTTATTTTTTTATTGTTTTAACTATTTAATATAAGTATATTAGAGAACATTAATAATAATATGATAATGTATGCTAAATTTTTCTTTGCAAGCATATTTTTCTTACTATTACAGTATTTTTGGTGATTATTGCATTTATTGTTTGTATATTTAGCAATTTAATTAAAATTACTTTGTTTGTGGTTAATATTTTCTAATTTTAATTTCACAAATAAGGGAATTCATATGTATTAATATATGATTCGTTATATTTTTGAAATGGAATATCCAATTGTATAGCTTATTTTGGTAATTTATTTTAGTCTTATAATGATAAGCCCGGCATTTATTATAATCTTTCAGGTCGATTTCTGGAGTTTTTTTCTATACTAATATTAAGATTTAATCTTTATCCATAATCACATTCGTTTTAATTAAGTAGAAAACTCGTTCCACGTATATCGATAGTTCTAAAATGAAATGGCATCGTTTTTAAAAAATATTCATTCTTATCGCCATAAAGAGAAACTTAATCATTGGTGGAGGGAAATCACGTGACATAGTCATCGCTATTTACATGTCCTCTTATGGGAACCACGGTGCGTAAGATTCATTTACTCTAATTGAAGATTCTAATCCAATTAAATGAAATAATCCACCCTATCTCGTCGCTTGGAGGGGAGTTTTCCCATGAAAGCTAATTTTCGATTTTCATGTTCCTGGAAAAGCTTTCATGAATTACTTGGAATTTCATTCATAGAGAGTTCAGTTAATTTTTAACTTCTGATTTCCCTGCTGTGTGCTTTTGAATTAAAAAAAAATGAGGCATTATATTTTTTGATTATTTTTATCAAAAGTAATTTTCTTATCACACTGTATTTATATATTATAATTTAAATCTCTTAATAATCATAATAAGAGAAATTTTTCTATCCACTGGAAAATAAATTTAAAACTTTTCCTTGTTACCCAGATACAAAAATTTCATTAAATCTAGCTCTCTAAGTAAGCTCAATTAAATTTCATGGGGTTAAGTATGATTTTATTTAAGAAAAAATATTGAATCAATTTAATATAAAATTTAGAGCATTTATATGGGTATTCACTTTTTGTTTAATTTAAACTAAGCTTAATGAGATTTTATTTTCCAAAAATATTCCTTCATTTTTTTTAAAATGTGTTTTACTTCAAAGGTTGAAAATAAAATATTTATTTTTGTAATCGAATTTAAATTTTTAGTAATATTAGTCTTTACTAATTTGTTTATTTTCATTGCTTCTTTTATGATTGCAAATATATTTAATCTTATTGAACAATAAAAAATTAATTTGAATATTTAGGTAGTGTGGATTGAGTAAATATTAATTTTTGAAGTATGTATTTATTTCATCATTAAATGATTTCGTATAAATCCACAAGGTAGCTATTAATTTTTAACTTCAAGAGTGTCTCTCCGCAATCTGAAGTAGATTTGTATTTGTTTCGAAAGGTGTTTTTTTCTATCAAGATTGATAGAAAAAAACATTTTAAAGCATTTCTAGAAGATGTCATAAATAAATCACTGGCAATTATTTGAAGAAAAGACTTTTTAATGACATCTCAATAACTAATTATATAAATAGATTTTACGGGTGGATTTAAAATTTTGTAATATTAAAATTTCAGCTTACATGTGTTGGTTTTATATTAATTGATCAAAAATCTTGAATAACATTTTGAAAGTATGCTTATTAGAAAATATCAATCCAAAATAATATTTTATACACCATGTGATCCGTCTGATAATTAATGCGAGTAAACAAATACCATCAACAAAAATATAGAAAATTCTTTTAAATATTTTATTATAATTTTTGTTTAAAATCAACTTGATTTTCATAATGTTAATATTTTAAAATTGAAGATTAACATAGAATTTTTTTTAGAATTCTATGTACTACAAAACTTGATCCTTATCCATTGTGCATGAAAGAGATTTAACATGATCCGTGATTTAAAATATAGTCTGGTGAAGTGAAATCGAAATGTTAATTTCAGAACAAGAACTTTGAAATATAAGTAAGTGTTTTTTTGTTTTTACAGATTAAACTTGTTCGATAGTTTTACAAATTAACAATAATGTTTCAGTTTGGAAGTTAATTTAATGCTTTTTTAAATCAATATATTAAGGGTTTTTTTTTTTTTTTTTTTTTTACATTTTTTCAGTTTTTAAGATAACATTTGCAGTGTTACTAATAACAAACAAAGTATTGAGAGAAATAATATATGTATATTATTTCCGTTATTTTAAAATTTTATTTTTAGTGTAAGATAAATGCATATGAGTGCTTATCCTGCGTTCAAGCGAAATTAGTTATGAGTTCAAAATTAACATTTCAAAATGTCATATCTTTTTGTAAAAATTTAAAGGCAGAAATATCAATTTCATTTTTTTTGTGTGTTTAAAACAATCGTATTTATACCCTACTGTGTCATAGTTTTTGAAAATATAAATATTAAAAGGTAAAATAACAAGAAAAAGTGAAATTTGTTCAGAGAAAATATAGTGACGCTAGAATTCCTTTTCCTACTAGATCTTTCATATTTATGTCAAAAGAACCAAAATTATTTTCATGCTACTTCTTTTCCTACCTTTCCACTTTAAGATGAACAAATGTTCTTGAAATTGGCAATTTGGGGCTAAGACATTTCGAGATGTAACAGTGTGAGGAAAAGTACTTTTCCCGAGCAGGAGCACCATGTGAAGGGAAAAAAAAGCGAACAAGATATAAAAGCACAGAGGAAGGGATTGCTCACTGTGGAATAAAGCTAAAAGATTCTCAAGGCATTCTTTCCAAGCAGAATGAATTGATAGTCCCAAGATAATGATTAAAGAAAGTTCTGAAAGACGGAATGGGGGCACAAATTACCGTTGAAGATTTAGTAGGGAAGATGTTGAACACTCTTAAGGAAGTTTGCGTCTAGGAGGAAGATTTTCAACGAATTAATGTTTCCAGTTTTCGCAGACGTATTGATTATAGTTTATTGCAGAAGTCCAAAGAAAGGTCTTTGGGAAAAGGCTGTGAAATAATCGTACTAATACTGATGGACATAATTTATTTGACTTAAAGTGTGATATTGGATTCTTATTCTATAATGTGTTGTTTTTAAAACTAATGGGTGAAAGAATATGCGAAATTTAATTAAATTTTAATGTTACTACAAGAATTGAAGAAATTATTAAAGAAAATGAATGGTAAAGGTTTTCTAAAACTCTCTTGTATATGCATTACACTAGACTATATATATTTTGTACTTGCAAAGATTTGAACTTTGAATTGTTACCTCACTTTCGATTGTAAATTTCGGTCACTTAAATTCAATATGTTAATATGTGATTATGAAATGTATGTAAAACAATAAAAATTAAAAATTAAATAAGCTATACGAAACAAATGTTTTCCTTCGAAAGATTTTGTTTTGTAATAATAATAGAATTTGATAAAATAATAGTTAAAAGTGATGGAAAAATTAAACCAATTTAAAATGTTAAATTTACAAAATTATGAAATTTATGATAAAAGAAAAGTATGTTCTAAATACATGCTTCAAAACAGAGGTACAAATTTATAACTTTGTCGGAAGAAAAAGAGAGTCACAGCTTTTTATTAAGGAAAATATTGCGTTATGATGTGGAATTTTGAGTATATTTCTTGGAGGAAATGAAACGTTAAATTGGTGTACACTTTTATGATAAACAAACTGTTTGAGAGACAAAGAATACCAATTATTATCCATTATTCGACAATTATTCTTAACAAATCTAATGAGTGTAAATTTATTTTTTAGACTTTTTTATTTTTGTTATTTCATGTAAAATAAAATCCTATTATCTAAAGTGAGTGAAATCCAATAGTATATTAGAATGTAAATCCAAAGTTTTGTAAATATAACTGTAAAACTGCTTTTTAAAATGTAACATTGTGCATTTATTTTGAAGCATAAATTTTAAAGTGGTTTTATATATTCTAAGTACAGAGATATCCCATGTCATGTGTATGCTTGCTATTCACATACATAACATCTAACATGAAAAATACCTTCAATACAGCCTTGTCTTCTACATTTAACATTGCCTTTTCCCTCTCTCTATCTCAAAAACTTCAAATTCCAACAAAAAGAAGAAATTTATAAATTTAATTATATTCTTGAAAAATATTGTATCAAACATATAAAGATGTATACAATCTGTGGATGATGTGTATTGGTGTAACTTCGATTTAACAGATGAAGACGAATAATAAATCATGTGGTACTATTATTTATGTTCCTATTTTTAAGCATAATTCGACATATAAACATTGAAGCTTGTCAGCAATTAAGCCTACAGTACGAAGCTCTCATTTTTTATCTGATGAAATAATGTTGTAGACCATGGAATGTGTTAGATTATGCACAAATTAAATATTTATAGACTTCTTTAACGTTCATATGTTTAATTACACATATCAGATTGAACTTATATTAAATGCAGTTTTATTATCATCACCATTATTTTCACAACTGTTTAATATTTACGTCCTTATTTATTGTTTATTATATATTTAAAAATTTGTTGATTAAATAATGTTTCATATAGTGAACTTGTTTTAACCGCGAATAGTTCTCTGAAATATAATATTTTGTCATATATATGGCGAATATTTTGTGTATTTCAACAAGTTCCACCTTTATTAAAGTTTATGTTTGTAAATAAATTACTGGAAGTCTGATAATGGGGAGAGGGCATTGGATACCCCTGACAAATGTTAGGGCTCTACTCTAAGAGATGAACATAACCTGTTAACCTTTTGGTATATTTCAAGGTTTCTTCTCTTTAATTTGCATTTGTTGTATGGAAAGCGTGAATTTTTAAAAAAAGCGTTATTTAGATTAGTTTGTTGGGTACTTCAACCATATTTGATAACCAAGGTGCCCTAATTATTGAATATCATTTATTTAAATGAAGTACAAAATTCAAATTCTTTTAGATAGAAGTGTAATTGATCAATAATTTATTTCTCGAAAATTTTTCAGAGTTCATTAACTCAGCATTATAAGTATATTCCATTAGGAATTTATTCTATGTGGAAGTACTCTATAAGGAATTTTGCCTCGTAGAAAATTTGCCAGGGTTTAAGAAAGCATTATTTTACTTCTGAATTTTGGCTTGGTGTAGCAGAGACCATATTAAATCGATGGTATTGGGGTTTTGAAATATATATGGCTGGAAAACAATTTCAAGGGATGAGAGTTTGTTACACACATTTTACGATTCATTTTAGAAGGTCTAACTAAACTAACTAAACAAAAGAATATTATTTCAATATGAAAATGAATTTAAAAAGTAGGTACAATTATTTAATTAAATTGTTTGCATTCATTAAAACTTTCAGGAAAAATATTTACAGCTTATTAAGTGTATATGTGCGAAATGCTGAAAAATCGAATCTTATATTTCCCTGTAAACCTAAAACCATCATAAAAATTCAAACATAAGTCATTTGATACAAGTTTGAAAACTAGTTAGATTAAATAATAAGTAATGCTAGCTGAAATAAATATTGGATTAAGAAATGCTTCTTTTGTGTATGAAGTATTTTGATATATCAAATGCTTAGAACTTTGAAATTCTAAAGTTCGCTTTATTATATGATGATTGCAAATAACAGCAATCATAACTACTGAAGTTTTGGAGTGTACTTATGCATAGTATTAGTTGGATAATTTTTTAAAATGTAAAATATATTGTCTTAATGTTTTTCTCTAATTCTTCTAGATATCTAATTCTTCTAATCTAGACATCTAATCCAATTCTTGTGTATCTTGCAACCATTATACTTTACTTCCGACAACATGAATTCTATCAAACAAATACGTCTTTAAAAATAGACCTATTTTTTATACATAGTTTGAATAGGATATCTATCATTACAATGCAATTTTAATAATACACAATGACTCTTGAATTCTTTCAGTATATAATGTAAAATTTCAATAACTTAATTGTTCCATTTGAAATTTGATTGTTCATTTGTTTTGATGATGATAATTCAAAGAGGTGGTTAAATTGAAATATGCAAGTTGGAACAGTATATAATAAGAGTTTTAATAAGGGATATCCCAACTCTTGCTTGAATGCATTTGTGGCATCGACTGTTCATGCTATCATTTAAATTGTCGGTTACCGAAATGGTAAATGAAGACCAGACACGAAGTAAACTGTTTTCAAGCTCTCCTACAGACTTTGCTGACGGATTTAGAAAAAGATCCTATCTACTAAGATAGTCTCACATATGTTCTATGGGATTTAGATCTGTAAATCAAGCTAGCCATTCCATTCCTTCCAAATAAGAAGCTCAAGATATTCCTCAACAACTACAGCTCGATGAGGTCGTATGTTATCATTTATGAGAATGAAATCATTGTCAATTGCACTGGCATATGTGATTACATATGAATTAAGAATCTCATCCCGATGTCACGAAAATGAGTAACACCATATATTTACAAATGGAAATTCGAAAGCGAGATAGTAATAAAAATATTTACACTCGTATTGTTCAGTGATAAAATCTCAGTTTAACAAGTTTCAGCCCAGAAATGCATATTATTATGATTGAAAAGTAATCAGGCCAAAAGAAACATAAAACGATTTTCTATAGGTGTTGTAGCCAGTGGTCGGCCTGGAATATGTCTTCTGGGCACAGAAGCTTCGGTTGGATATAGATTCCAGAGATCACACTGCGAGACACAGTAAAACACCTAGCAGCGATATACCAATTTACCTATTGTAATATCTCAATTTCGTTCAAATCTGAACGATCACCACTTTTACGAATCGGGTAAAAACTTCTCTCAGACATTGCTCACTGATCATTGTCAACTAATGCTTAACAAAAGTTGAAAATAAACTGCAGTTACACATGAAATTGAGAAAGTCTGATGTTTGCATAACTTTTTTTCACTAGTATATAACTGTTCTATTTTTTATGTAAAAAAGCGGTAGCTAGCGTTTTTGCACAAATTTACATGAGTTCATTTTTATCAGTAATATAAGCTTATTAATCTTATTGTTAATGTCGTTTTTAATAGTTGCTTCTGAAAACACGATGTTCCTTGACTTTGGAGGAAAATGTATAAAAAATATTTTTGGTGAACAGTTTTTATTTCACATATTTAAAATAGCTTTATAGTTTAATCCTTTTCATTCTAGATATTGTGACGTTTTTTAAATATTTTATCTCTTTAATATATCTTGTATTGTTGTAGTGATGTTTCATTAAAACTTTGATTTTTCTTGAATATTACACTGAATTAATTGTATGCCTGAATAATATCTGTAATTAATATCTGTAAAAATTAACTGTCCTTACCTTTAATGCAAGCATTATATTACACTTAAAATACTAAAAAAAATTTGATTCTAAATATTTTTTATGAAATTTAAGCATATATATAATTTAATACTGTAATTTTTTCTAAATACTATCTGGTGAAATTAAAGAAAAAAATCTATGTTAAAATAGGGGCAATTTTTTTCAACAAGGACTATGACTACTTATAATATTATGAATGTTTAGATGTTTTTGATATGTCACCTAAAATACTACTTATAAAATTTTTGTAATTTTCAATATTAGAAATAATACAGGTAGTTTTTCATTTTCTTATACGAGACTTCAAAAAAAAAAAAAAAAAAAAAAAAAAACATGCACGAAATAAAATAGTTATGTCGTTGTTACTTATCACCCTGGTACAGGAAATACTTCACCAGGTCAAAAAGGTCCGACGCACAACTTCCACTTAGATTTTATCCTACTCATCCCACAGCTGTCTCCAAGAGGCACCGAGACAAGTAAGAAGGTGAGTAGGACAAGCAGAGAGGGAACAGGATCAAGGAGCCAAAATAATCTCCTCATTAAGAAAAATTAAGTTTTTTAAGAGGCCGCTTCTGAATACAACTGGTCCATTTGGTTTAGGATAGTTTGCAGCTTCATTTTGGAGTCGAAATACAAGGGTAGATGATTGACTTGACCTCCGAAATCACCTGCAGTCATTATCTAAGCACAAAGGAACGGTCTTCACCCCTTGAGTGACCCTACCAGGAGAAAAAATAGTGATAAACTATAAATAAAAAAGGCATGCCTTTAAATATAAAATATTTCGCGAAGAAAACTGAAGATATAGAAAGTGTTAATACAATTTAACTCAGAGACGCGTCACTTCACACTTTTTATTTTAGTAGAAACTAGAAATTTTTTTGTCCTTTAGATTTGAGAGGAGATACATATGTAATCAAGTTGTAGGAAGGGAAGATGCGAATTCCTATTGTATCTTCAAACTTAATCAAATCCATTGCTTTTCTTTTGCTCTCTTTAAAAAAACGCATAAATTCCAGAAGCTTGTTTCTTTTGACGGAAAGAATTTGCATATAAATCTCTTTTCTTTGCACCTTCTACTTTAAAATCTAAAGAAATACATTTTAAACATGATTTCTGTAAATTATTTAAGTTACATAGATCTGACTTAGACTGATAGTAATGAAAAATGCGCTTAAAGCTAATTTAGTTCTTTATTGATATAATGTTATTGTATTAATTTTCTGTTGCGAAGTTCCATCTTAAGGGCTTATATGACAAAAAGTTTCTTACAAAGCGATTTATTAGAGTAGTCAATATAACTATTTGTGACTATATGAGACGTTATTAGAGAAGAAATCATACCGGTAACTGTTTTCAGATTCTAATAGGAAAATAGCAATAATTAAAAACATCCATAAATTTAAATTCAAAATGTCAGGATATATTAATCCAGGTTGAAATTATTTTCGTGTAAAAATATATTAATTTGTGAGAAGTTAGGTGAAATGAACCGTATAGAGTATTTCTAAGTTATCCAGTAGTGAATAAAATTATTCATATGCATACACTTTATATATATATATATATATATATATATAAAGTGTATGCATATGAATAATTTTATTCACTACTGGATAACTTAGAAATACTCTATACGGTTCATTTCACCTAACTTCTCACAAATTAATATATTTTTACACGAAAATAATTTCAACCTGGATTAATATATCCTGACAATTTGTATATATATATATATAATAAAATTAAATTTAAATATAAATAAGAGAGAATCAAAAGTGTGTTTAATTATTGCAAAGAACAAAGAAAAAATAAAACTAAGTCAGGAAATTTTTTTTTTAATTTTACGTTCAATACAAATACATAATACTCTTTTTTACTTTTTATAAAAATATTTTTAACAATTTAAAATAAAAATGATTTTAGTTTACTGAAGAAACTGCTTGTAATGTCATATTAACATAATTTTTTTATTCTTAGTTTTGCTCTAATAGCGACATGACACTTTCATGCATTTGTGATTGTTATATATAAATATATGTAAGTTATATTAAAATTATAATTTTTTATATATTTTTATTTACACTTGTAAAGGAAGAAAGATTAGGAATCTAAATTCCGTAAATAAAGTATACTTTTGTTATTTAATTCATGAAAAATGGTTTAAATCAAATATTCGTACAGAGAATGAAATTTACGGAGCATATAAAAGAAACAAAGAATGAAACGCGCGCTTTTTAGGAAATTGCTTTAGATTGTAAATCAGTCATATTTAATTGTTATTTTTATATTCTAGCATTGTGGAACTTTTTACAGGAAAAAAATTTAATTTGTTATATTAACTAATGTTTAAGTAAGATTTTAAGTTTCTTACAAAGCGATTTATTAGAGTAGTCAATATAACTATTTGTGACTATATGAGACGTTATTAGAGAAGAAGTATCGCTTTAATATCACTAGTTGTAAAAAATGCATTAAAATTATTCAATAGTGCCTTTATTAATGTAATGCAGAAAAAAAAATTTTGGTTCGTATTATACTTTAAGTTAAATATTAAATTTTGTGTTTATCTTCCTCAGGTTTGATGATGGTAAATTCACATTAAGGCAGATTATTAAGATTCAAACTTTTTTTAAAATACGTACGTGTAAATTCACTTTTAAATCTTTTATGAAAACATGAATGATATTAATATCTTAGTATTAATGATATACAAGTATTAATCCTTTTCAATCTATTGAAATTACTTTTTATTGTGATGCAAGTGTTTATTTTCTTTTAAAAATTTTGGTTCAAGCAAAAGTATGTTGTTTGTTGTTATTTATTGCACTTGTATATATACCAACCAAACTCACTAGCCAAAGGATATACGAAATTAAGTCAGAAGGGTGAGTCTTTCGTTTAATCAGAGCATTACGTCTTTTCTCTAAGACTCCTCCGATAGATGGCACCACCAGGGTATTAACCTTCTGAGTTTCGACATTGATCTGAAAGGAGAAGAAATTTTCTCCAAGAAGTGTAACTGCTCAACGACAGACTACAGGACATTCGATTCCACAGACATAACGAGCACATATGACATTGGGTCTCTGGAAGTCGAATAAAACAATTCCGGACGCAAGGCTACCACGGGACCCAATATGCTGTCTTTGAAGTGTCATAATATATTTGTTGTTATAATATTCCATTTGTCTCACGGGAATCACATTTCAAGATTTTTAAGGAATTAGATAGTAATACTTGAAATTATGATGATACTTTAATAATCATGCAATTAGGTAATGCTTAGTAAATCATAGAAATTAATTTAATTATTTGATAATTAATAATAAATCATGCAAATATTTGTTTTAAACTAAAAGCGAAGCATTTAAAATGTTATTTATTCAAATGAATGTAATTTGAAATTTGTTTAAGAATGCTAAAAGGATAAATAAGATTTTAGAGAACTGATGTAATTCTATATGTGTAAAATTAATTTAACCATAATAATAATAATAATAATAATAATAAAAACTACATAGTTAAAGATAAATCACATGCACAAAATGAGAACACTTTAATTTTATCATTTTACAGGTTTTTTGATAATATAAGATTGTTCATTGAGGTAAAACAGTGACATTTTCAATTACTTGTGACTTCACACTTGCAGTTTTATTTCTGAGTTTTGAACTTTTTACTAAGATATTATACATGTTGTGAAAAGTTTTTCTGTGGAAATTGCAGTACTATAATTGAGTAATTTTCATTTCCTAACATGCATGGAAGAATGAAAAAAAAATCCAATACAGATTCCAAAACTGAAAAGGGAAACGAAATTTGGGAAAAAAAATTAGCAAACTTGAATAGATTTACGCATTAAAATAAGGTAACATCCTTATTATTTATTAAAATATCTGTATTTAATTTATGTACCGATTTAATTTTTATATTAAGTAGCATTTTATATCTCTGAATGTCGAACAATAATTAAATTTACATTAAAATCAATATTCGAAATGATGAGTACTTTAATGTATAAAAATGGTGGAATATCTGATGCTTCAAAGTTAAAACAGACCATTTAACATTTAAATATAGACAATCATTAAGCTCTGTAGTGGTAGAAGTATGTATGTAGAACAAATGCTTGGAATGAATTTGAGAAACTATTAGAACTAAGAAAGGAAAAAAAAAAAAGATTAAATCTTATTTTATTCTATCGTTTGGGGATCATTTCTTTCTTTCAACAACTAAAAGGTTACAATATTCAATGACAATAACGTTTAATGTTTGTTATTTAGTTGGTAATTAGTGTGTATTTATGCTTAAGTAAAACGATCAAAATGAACAGTTTGCTTCAACAACAAATAACTTTCTGGTTTTTCAAAAATGTCGCGTATGTCTAACAAATAATTTTAAGTTGCCCGCGTGCAAAAGTAAGTTTTCACTACAACCAAATTGATTCTTGTTCCTGCAAATAAACTAAAATTATTGATTATAATCAAGTTTTGTATTAATCTAATCTAATATGATATGATAATTTTTTAAACTAGGAATATTTATTCGAGTTTTATACATTGTTTAATAAATATTTTTACAAGAAAAAAATATTTTGAATATAGTTTCATAATATTGCATGTATTTTTAAAATCCAAGATATCCGGAATAATTAAATATTAATGTGTGCAACTATATTTAAGTAAAAATTTAGAAAACAATAGTTACCATTAGTTATATGTACTTCATTAAATCCTTTCTTTGTATTTAATAGCATGTGACATTTGATGCTATTATGTTTGATTCAAAAACAAACTTTTTAAAAGTTTAAAATAGTGATATGTTGCAGATATAGATAACAATGCTAATTTAATACATAAGAAACAGTTATAATTTTATAATACGGACCATGTTTCAAAATATATTTTAAACTTTAAAACTTATTTATTCCAAATATTATGATGTACTCTTTGAATGTTTTTAATATGTCGATTCGTATATTTCAAAATGTTTTATTTAATATTTTTTTGGAAAATTGATTTCATATTCAAGTGGGATTGAAACAAATTACTGAAAAATTCCTCTTATATTACTTAATTATGCGTTATTACATTTATTTGAAAAGAGAGAACAATTAGCGAATCATTAATTAAAATAATTACTTTTAAAAATCATCTGTGGATGAAATAATAATTTTTATGAATCTTGAAATAGCTATTACTTTAATTTATATCACAAAGGTACTCGGAATGAGTTATAAGCAAGTCAACTCTATACGAAATGAAGTTATCCGTTAAAATATTGTTTTAATTTTATATCTTATAATTGATAACATTAACAATGTAATCATGTTTTAATAGAATGCGTTGTTTATACGAATTTTAAAGGAAAAATGTATTTAATACTGCTTAAAATGTTTCTGTAACTTAATAATTTGCAGTACCTTATGTTGCATAAAATTTAAAATTATTCCATTATAAGCTTTTAAAATATTTTTATGAAAAAAGATGCTAGGCTTTGTATAAATGATGTAAAAATTGTAGGAATTATTCAAGCACTAACAAGTTAATTAAGAAGATTAATGTTTAAATTCAACTGCTGATGTTTCAAATAAGTTCTTAGAACAGTCTAGAGAATATTTTCATGTACTAAACGTGGAAATAAAGTATGCCGCTTTTTAAATTTCATATTTTATGAATATTTTGCATGCCAAGAAGAAAGATTTTGCTGCGCGTGTGACTACTTTTAACTATTAATATGTTATTTGCTCATTGAATTTGAAATATATTTTTAAAAATATTTTTCAATGATAAATTTAATTTACATTAATAATTAGTGAAATGGTTAAGAAGTTGCATCATAATTAAACATTTTTTTTTATCCTACGTCAGTCATTGGCATTATCTGTCATAAGACCTCTGGCGGCCCAATAAAATTTAGCTTTGGTAAAATTGTCAGAGTCAAAAGTAATAAAAGCAAGTGCAGTACAAGTTGTCAAATGATTAAAGTCCATAATTTCACCCGACAAACAAAGGGGGCAGGTATCTACAGCAACTACACCAATGCGGTGTAGATGTTAATACAAAAAGTCATGTCCAGTCAAAAGACAAAAATTAGCAGTAAAAACTGCACGAGGCAAATCCATCGGGACAGGCGACTTCATAAGAACGTTCCACTTTTTATCTGCTGAAAGTGCTGTAAAAATTTGCTCTAGGTGTTGGTAAATTTCCCCCCTAGCCTCTGAACTAAACTGATGGGCAGTTATTGGAAACAGAGGCTGAGGCAGCTTACAACCATTTTTAGTCAACACATATGCTTTTTCATTTCCAGGCACCCCACAGTGGCTAGGGATCCATTGAAAAACTATCTCCCAGCCAAAGGCAATAGTATTGGAAACAAGTCTCTTAGTCTCTTCAACAAGTGAGCAGTCGCTAAGTGTGTAGGAGGCAGCAGCCAAGATCACAGCCTGGGAGTCAATAAAAATAACTGCCTTGCCAAAGTTAGTATCAAGACCAATGAGATTTAGGATTGCTTTATTCATGGCGAAAATCTCTGCATCAAAGTTTGAGGCTTTTAGTACAACAGCACAGGATTCCTCAAAAAAGCCTTTACAGAACAGTCCAGTACCAGTATTTCCATCACAGGCAGAACCATCAGTATAAATGTGGATCCATTCATAGCTAGGATACTTTGTAGCTATAATGTATAAGGAAATAGCTTTAAGAACATCAGGAATTTCTTCACATTTCTTTACAGGCGTACCGATGGTAAGAATGTAGGTAGGAGTTCTAATTGTAGATGGAGAGAAGCCAAACCGTGACGGGTATGGTAAAGTTGGTGTGATGTTGTAAAAAGTATAGAAAACATCAGCACGAGAGATAAATGATTTATGTGTTTTCAGTCTAAGGGTACTGGGGGAGTATTCTCTCCAATGAAGTAAATTCAATCTCTTACACCTGTCATGGAGTCTTAAGACCTGCAATTCTCTTCTGGAATGTAAAGGCTCAATACCAGTCTGAAGCTCCATGGCAGCGACTGAAGTTTATCCAGCAGCACCAGTAATAATCCTAAGTGCCTTATTTTGCGTCAAGTCAATAACATCCTGAAAAGTTTTAGAGGCAGTGGCTATAAGCTCACCTCCATATTCCAAAACAGGCCTGGCATAAGTTTTATAGGTGGTCAAAAGGGTATCAGTTGAGGAACCCCAAGTGATGCCAGATACTCTTTTTAGAAGTTTGAGTCTATTATTGCCTCTATTAGCCATCTCATTAGCATATCTTCTCCACGAAAGGTTATTATCATAAAAGATGCCGAGGTACCGATAACTGGCCACTCGAGTTAAAGTTAGTCCATTATAGGAAATATTGAACTGAGAGTGTTTTGTTGACAGAATAAAAAATTGGTACACCGTTTTTTCAGGGTTAACAGTTACAATATTTTCATTGCACCAATTCCCCAAAAACTTCAAAGCATCATCTATAGACTTATTTATGTCAGAAATGTCACTTCCAGTAGTGTAAATAACCAAATCATCCGCAAAAGCCAGGCATTTAATGCCCGGAACCTCCATCAATCCAGTAATCACTTCATCAATCATGGTGTTAAACATAGTACAACTAGTCACAGCTCCCTGCGGGAGCCAATTTTGGAGAAGGACATATTTAGAAAAGGAGGAATGATATTTCACTCTGGCTAAACGCTGGGAAATTAGTGATTTAAGCCAATTTAACATATTTCCCTTGACGCTGACTTTGATCATCTTCTCAATCCATTTCTTTCGCCAGATTCTATCGTAGGCGTTTTTAAAGTCTACATAAACAGCTAGTGTGGATTGTTTCCTATGAAAACCATCTTTAAAACATTGTGAAAAGAATAACGCCTGTTCCATAGTATTTCTCTTCTTTCGGAAACCAGCCTGAAGGTTAGAGAGGAGCCCATTGCCCTCCAGATAGAAGTTTAGCCTATTTGTAACCATTCTTTCCATTAATTTTCAACAACTATTTGTTAAGGAAATAGGTCTAAAACTGGAAGGGAAATCATTTGGCTTGTCTGGTTTCAGGAGAGGAATTATTGTAGCCTTTTTCCACGCTGAGGGGGCATATAATTTCCAAGTGATGTTGTAAAAAGTGAGAAGAGTTTGTTTGGCACTTTCACCCAGGTAAATAAAAAAATTCACCGGGCAGATCATCAGGCCCAGAAGATTTACCCAATTTTGTCTCATGTATAGCTCTATAGAGTTCGTCAATAGTAAAATCATTGTTAAAAAGACGTTCGTCGTCGTAGTTGAGACACCCAGGGGGAGGCCGTTGAAGAAGTCTAGTTCGTTTTTTTCGAGGGAGTCTGCATACTGAGGCATAGAATTTAGCAAATGCTAAAGCTTTGTCTCCATTGGCACAATTAGGTCTTCCATTACTAATCAAGGGTTCATTTTTTGTTTCAGTTTGTTCATTATTTAGGGAAGAAAGAAAATGATGAGTCCGAACACCGTCTCTTCTTAAGTCCAAAGCCAAAGCAAAATTTTTGAAACATTTTCTCTTTGCCTCTTTAATAGTTCTCTTAAGGACAGCTTGCACACGACGAAGAGTTATATTTGACTTTAAGTCACCCAAGAGCTCAGCTTGTAAACGGGCATCATTACGCTTCATCTTCAGATCGGTTAACTCATCAGTCCAAAAAGGTTTACATTTTCTTATTTTACCTCTGGGTATTGAGGCCTTAGCGCAGACACGAACAGCTTCAGTGGTATAGTAACTCTTCTATCCGGGTTCTAAAAGTCAAGTTTATTCACAGCGAGAAGTCTGTCAGTTAGTTGGGCATACTTTGACCATTAGGTTCTATCTAGGCAAGAAAAATCTCCATTTATATAAGGGCGCTGGGAGTCAAGAGTGCAAGTTACTTTCAGGACTTTATGTCCGTAACTACTACAGAACTCCAAAAGGTCAAATTTAATACTCTTGGATAAATTAATGTGTGAGAGGACAAGGTCAGGGTTAGTCTTTTCTCCTTTGAAAGAAAGAAAAGTATGTCCATTTGGTTGCTGAAAAACAAGGACCGTAGAGTCAAGAAGATCCTCCATAGGTTTGCCAGGAGAATCTGGTTGTCTGTATCCCCACCTGCAATAGTAGCAATTGAAGTCACTTATAATTATGGTGTTTTTATTAAGAGTGTTTTCTAGAATAGAGGTATTTGGAACATTACTAGGAGGGTTATAAACAAAAACTAATTTTGTTCTCAGAAAATCCTTCCAGAAATTTAATTCAACAGACCTTTAAATTATTGTCCTGCATTGAGCAAAGTATTTTAAAAGTACAGGTATTAGAACATTTAACGCTTACATTAATGCCGGAGGCAACCTGACGAGATCTTGGTAAAGTATAAATATTAAAATCTTTGCATTTGAAATAGTCCATAGTATCAGTGGAAGCACCAGCTTCAACAAAGGCAAATACATCGCAATTTTCTCTAGCTGCTTCAGTCTTAAATTCAGTAAATTTTGTATTAGACAGGCCACCCGCATTCCAGAAAAGGATCGAGAAGTCTGGCTACCGCGTTCGAGCCCTGAGAAGGACTATATTTTGGCTTATAAGAAGGCACAATTCACTTTGGGCCACGACGAACGCTGTTACTCATTTAGCACTACCCAGGAGGCACGTGTAGCTTAAAGGTTGCTACGGACACGAGCAACATTACCTCCCTCATAATTAAATATATATAGATGCATAGAGTGGGATTTTTTTAATTCCTTTACTCGCTCCCATTTCAAGGAAATTTTACTTTGTAAGGCTAAACATGAGGCACACTGTTTTATGCGTAGTCTTATAAACATGTTCTTTAATCCTTCTTAGCTTTATTGGCACACTTTTTTTTTTATGACAGAATAAAAAAAGTTTCGTTTAATGAAACAAATCGCATAACATTCGGCGTTATTTATTTTGCATTTGATATAAAACATATTTCTTTTATTATAATATTTTTATATAAATTAAATTTAAGCCACAGCATTGTGATCGATGGATAGTAGATTTTCATAAATAAAGATATAATACCTTCTCGTATATTATTTATATCACTTTTTGGACCGATGTCACTTGATTGGTTATTTTATTTTTAGTTTTTCGTTCTCCATTCTAATGAATAACGGTATTAAAAATATTTTTGAATATTTATATTTTATATAAGCATATATTATATGAAAGCAAAATGTAAACTCCAATGTGAAAACATAGAATTCACAATTTTTGAAGCAAAATTAGAAAAAGGTAGATGAAATGTTTCCTGGTAGCCGTATGAGACTATTTGAGCATTTTATGCAATGCGAGTGATGGAAAAAAAAGATAAAAAGAAAAAGTTGGAATCAAGATTCAATTTCAGTTTTCGTATACTATGTTTCATTACTACCCATTATCATTTACATTTTTTGCTGGACTCAGCAAGAGATTTTCTTAATTGCTACTTATAAAACATATCAATACGCTTCGATAACATTCTTTTTTCTTTGTGAATACAATATAAATTTCTTTATTTGCATTAAAAATCGTTTAACATTCTGAGGACCAAAAAGTTTGCTCAACATTTATATGAATGTAGAAATTAACACTAAGCAAATGAATGCGTGTAATTAGTTTCTTGTTACATATGAGTATATCTGATAGCCTCAGTGAAGCCTTATTAAGAATATTTATCAGGAATATAACACATAGACTCGTGATTTAGCAGCCAGATTTAAATAAAATTTAAGTAACATTATGATAAACAGAAATCAAAAGTTTTATGGATTACATCTTAAAATTTAATATGAAAATGGTTACATAATTTGATGATAATATTCAAAAAAATAATCTGAAATTAGGCTAGATTAGAAGTAAAATTTTGAAGATCCTATTGTGACTTACTCTTTTATAATGACATCGTTAAGAATTTTTCTGATGATATCCATATTATCTGAAATGAAGTTTTAGTAAACTCAGTTTCTTTTACATATAAGTATATCTCTTAAAGTAACCTTTGCTTGTTCTCATATTGTTTGTCGATAATCATAAATAAATGCAATAAGTAGTCGTCCAAAGAATCTAATTAGTTTCTCTTACCTTCTCGAAAAAAACATCATAGGGCTTTGAAAATCTCATCTCTATTGGTTCTGATCTTATTGTATGAACAGAACATTCAATATGATTTATCTCGATCAATGTTGCTAGTATCATTGAGAAATTAATTCCGATAATGTTTGCAGGATGATAGTATCACCTAACCTCTTTCCAGATGAGAATTCTCTTAGCAAATATTAACTAGACTTGCCACTGAAGAGAACATGGCTCTAATTTGTATCTATCTTAGATTGGTAAAAGATTTTAAGTAAGACGGATTATGTTGTGAAACTGTGTGAGATAAAGACATATTACTGATTTTTGGTAGGCAGAATAAAAATCCCAAGCAGAATATGCTGGCTTTGTCTCGAAACTAAGTTCTTAGGAGTAGCAGAAAAGCCTTGAGACATTTTCAAAACAGACATATTTCTAAAATGATATGTATTTAAAGCCACATAACAATAATTTGAAAACGTTTTGACTCTAAAGTGACCTTGTTAAACCTTCTTGGTTATCATACCTAATGTGTACTAAACTGTTGCCATAATCTGGTAACTCTTCATTTGTAGTCAGCAAGCGATTTCCAATTGTGATTATCAGCATGTATTTTACTAGTGCCTGCGTCAGTGAATTTTAATTGCAGTAATTAGGGCTGTTTTCTAGAAAAAGTTAAATTCTACACAAATTTTGCAATTTCAAAACACTTTTGGCTTTTTATCTTCAAATTTCATTTTTGTATTTTTTAAAAATTACTGTCCTCTTAAAGGTTAAATAGATACTAAACTTCTAAATTCAAAGTGTTTCTTTTATAATCGTAAATATAAGTTCTTAAAACAATCTTCATTGATATATATATATATATATATATATATATATATATATATATATATATATATATATATATATATATATATATATATATATATATATACATATATATATATATATACATATATATATATATACATATATATATATATATATATATATATATATATATATATATATATATATATATGTATATATATATATATATATATATATATATATATATATATATATATATATATATATATATATATATATATATAATATATATATATATATATATATAATAGAATTCTATAAATGGGTACTTTTAATTTTGAGTTTTTCAGTTAATGACACGATTTACCATGATTATTATATTATCTATAACAAAAATATAAATTGCAATACAATTATTTAGGATTTGGTAAATGAAAGGTACATTGATGTATCAAGTAAAATTTGCATCGGTATAAATGTTAAAACTTACATTATATTCTGGAGCACGAATAAATGTATCTGGATAAACATTATCGGCTAGACTGAGAAAAGGAACAACTGGAATAAAAATATCAAAAATATATACAATCTATAAAGATTAAAATAGAAATCATAAGTAAAGCACGTTTTCAGACTCATGCAATATGTTATAAATCCTTCTCCAAGTCTTTCTATTGTAATAAATTCCAACCTATTTGAATACTATATGAAGATAGAAATGGTAGCATGTTTATTTGAAGATTATTGCTGCAAGTGTGATGTATATTTCATTAAATATGTTATATGTAAGTTATTTTCATAGAAGCAATGCTTAGGTAACAAATATATTTTAAATGCAGAACGAGAGATTATATATATGTCCAGACAAATTATAAATATATTTTGTTTTTCTTATATTTGCTTGTATGAAAAAAAGGGTGGAAAAAATGGGAAGATAGAAGTTAAATTCTAAAGTTGTAAATTTTGTTTGATAACATATTTATATAAATAAGTGAGTACCTATTGTTAATTACTTTTGTGATAATTATCAATTTTGTAAAAAAAAAATTAAAATTGTTAAAACTTGATAAGTAATTTGAAAAAGCTTTCACACAAAAGAAATATTGAATGAAAAAAATTTAATTTGTTATGGTACAAATTATAGAATTAATTTTTATTATTAATTGTGCATTGCCGATTTTATAAAAAAGCTGCTTAATTTCACAATCACCGAACTTGAAATTTCATTACTTAATGTGACATTTTCATTTTTTTTTGATTATTTGAATGAATTATCTGTATCCTTCGTAATTTTCACATGATTTTATTTAGAAATTAATATTAGTAGTAAAGAATATAAGTATATTATAGAATTAAAATTATAGTATATTAGTAGTAAAGAATACATTTATATTAATTTATTCGGGACTCAGTATTTGTATCGGCAAAACGTAAATTGAAAAATGTTTAAGATTGATATAAATGTACCGATTTATAATTAGTTAGTTAACAAAAGGAATCTATTTAACTTTAAAATTGCATTTAATTACATCAGATTTAAACTCAAATTTAAGAAAAATATCATTTATAAAGTAAATTAAATTATTTGGATTTACTTAAAATTGAAATTGAGAGAATATTAAGAACACACGATATTTTAAGTGTTGAACATAATCAACTTTTTCTCCTACATAAAATTGTAATTATTTTTCATCATAAAATAATGAAATTTTAAAAAGGGTTGGCTTCGTATGAAATTTCTAAAATTTCCATTTTAATATAATTTATATTTATAGAAGAAATATCAGTCGTTATTTTACAATGAAAACAAACTCTAATATGTTTATTATGTCTTCATTTTGTTTTATTAAAACTTCCAATGTTAAAATTATTTTATGAATGTATTAATTTTATTATAACCACAAATAATGCAATTAATTTTGCATGTATTCAAAAATATTTTTACAAAGTATTTTATTTTGATTAATAATTTTAAGACCAAAAAGTTCTTGTAGCAGAAAAAAAGTTATTTTTATTTATTTTTAAATCAACTTTCAAAAACTGTCAAGACAAAGTTGATTCTGTTTATTTTCTTGACTGATAATGATTAAAATATCTTTATTTTCTGGAATTCATAATATTTTTCCTTACAGATCAAATACATACGTTTTTCATTCTGATGTCTTATTTTAAATATTTCAACGGATTATTCGCACAGAATTTTACTTTCATTCATAAAAAATATGTAATTTGATTTGATTCTTGACAATTTGAGATTAGTAGTTTTTGATATACTTTAACGATAAGTAAAAATGTTTACCATATAAGAGACGGATAAAATTTTTTTACTTATATTCAATTTCTCTTTTTCCGAATTAATGTAATAAAGGAGCAAAATTATGTTGATTTTTACTTACTTAAGCTTCAAATTTTTGTGCATGAAATTGTTTCATTTCTCGATA
Organism: Latrodectus elegans; assembly: GCA_030067965.1. Taxonomy (NCBI): domain Eukaryota; kingdom Metazoa; phylum Arthropoda; class Arachnida; order Araneae; family Theridiidae; genus Latrodectus; species Latrodectus elegans. The sequence continues at coordinate 67,837,207 of CM057811.1, read as the reverse complement.
ATCTATTTAAGAAAACAATATTGCACTTTTTCTACAGAGAAGAACTTTTGCTTCAATTATAAATTAAAAAATATAGAAAATTAAATTTCTAAGATTATAAATTGAAAAAAAAGTATTGTTAATTTAAATTACATAAAAGAACTATAATATCTTAGAATTTGAAAATATAAGTTTGGAATCTTTATTTAAAAGTTGAATGAATATTGCTGATGTAACAAGTGACAGTGATAAAAAAATTACAAAAAAAAAAGTTTCTGTTTATTTTATAATTTTATGTACCTCTTTTTCTAATAATTATTAAATTCTTTTTAAATTTAATTCCATAAAGACAAATTATAAATAAGAAAATAAATTAGTTTGATTTTTTGATCTTATTTGTAAATCCCTTACAAAAATGTGTTATTTTTAGTTTTTTTATAAGATTCTTTTTTTGACAAGGGTAATCTTTGCATATTTTTATTAATATTATTTTAATTGTTACTTTTAATTTATTTGAAATGAACGCGGAAATTGCCTATCACTCACATATAATTCAGGACTCTATTATATTTTTGAATGTTACTTCAATGATTATAATTTCTCTTAAAATTAATGTTTTCATTTAAAAAATATATCGTATTGGGTAAAAAGATTAGCCCTTTTTCTTTTACTATAAAATTGCGCGTTTTGTTTACTTTTACAAATTATAAAAAGAAAGGCTAATTATTTTATCCTATTTTAAACACGTTTTAGTTAATTACTTCTCAACTATTAAAAATAGATTTTTTCTGGCATGTTATTATTGTTATTCTCAGTCAGTCTTCCAGGTGCAATCGTTTGCAACTAAACAGGCCATTGGTTCGGTCAGGAACCAAGAAATGAATTGCCTCGTCTACTCAAATAGTAAAGCATATCTCTATGCGCTTTGCAATTCGAAAGTCATCAGTCCTTTGGACAGGCGAATTCAAGAGGAACTTAACAACCAGCAAAACGTCTCTCTTTATTGGATAAAGGTACATGTTGGATTTGAAGTGAAGGAAATGACAGACCGCCTAGCAGAAACTGCTGCTGCTTCAGATGAACCGAAAATTTATCTCCTAGGTTTCACTTTAAAAGGGATTAGGAAAATCGCATCTATTCAGGATTGGTAATCTCTGTGGGATCAGAATACCAAAGGACGCCTAGTCCAATCCATCATGCCAAAAGTGAATTTGAACCAACAGTGCTGGCCAAGGCAAATTAAACGATTTCTGTAACAGGGCATGGACTATTTACAAGTTACTTGTGTAGAATAGGAGTACTATCCACTGATAGCTGTGCATGTGAAGGTACCACACTTCATTACGCAACAACATGCCCCATCACGAGTTCCTGGCACTTTACTACTCCCAGTGATAATCTAAAAAGTGTCTGCCTCAAAAAGCAAAGCTGCAAAGTTAAAATGTATGAAACTTATAAACTTTCTCTTTGAATATTGGGACTTAATTATTCCAGAGGAATAGAAGGATAATGATGGCTGTGACGGTGATGGACTTCACCAGGAAGAAGATGAGTCGTAAAATCCTCCTTCATCTCTCTCATCTTCTACATTTAGGCATTTTCCTCTCTACCTGTAACAATTCACCTGTTTTTCATCTCATTGTATATAGTTCATTATTATTTGTTTGCTATTTTTTCTCGCCCTAAATTCCAGTGCTCTTACTGGATTAGTTAATCACAATTATTGTCATCATGTTGTATTGACTTATTTTAATGCATCATGTATAACCTATCTAAACGTTTTGTATATATAGCTTAGAATTTCATACGTACTAACTTATTATGAGCTATACACCCAATAATCAAATTCATAATAAATGCATTAATTATTAATTAATCATTATTACCTTATTATTTTGCAGCAAGTGCAAGTATAGGTATTCAATTCTGATTAATCATTTTTCATTCCCTTTTGTATTTCCATTTATATTCTTTATTTCTTGTATGCATATGATTTGATATGTATTTTATATGCCTGTCTTACCACATCTTGCCATGTATTTTGTCTGATACCTAATTTGAAAGCTTTTTACGTATGCAATTGATTGCAATTGAGAGTTACATGTTAACTCTCAATTGCAATCCAATTCGTTAATTAGTATACTCTACAAACCATCTTTACGTGTAAAAGTAATAATTTCCATTGTCTCTATATAATTGCAAACATAATTGTATATTTTTGTATGTACTGTGTCCCTCAAGGGTGTTGTTTTCTTTTCTCTTCAGAGGGTCCATCAAAACTGGTAAAACCTTTTCAGGGTTAAGTATCTCTGCTGGTTTTTACTTTACTTTACGGTCCATTTTCTATTGACGTGGTATAATTATCATAAATAATAAAATTACAGATTTTATATAGATACGGTGGGTACCCCACTATATGAGTTGCTACTTATTCTGGCTTTTATAATGGTGAAGTATTGAAAAATATTGATATGTGGCATTAGAATGAAACGTGTGTATTAGAAAGACAAAAAGAAAGGTATTTTTGTTTGTGCTATTAATGGGGTATAACTGTCACAAATTATAAATATAAATTTTTTCAATAAATATATTTTATTTAAATGTATTTTTCTCAACTTAAAGTATCAACCATATACCTTAGAGGTAAGAAAATCATTATAATGTATTGAACTCAAATAAGCGAACAATCGTTACGTATTTTTATTATAGCGATATTAATTTCCCCAAAAGCAAATAACTGTTCAGTTGTTTCACACTTAGAAGCACCAAGTCCCGTAATTTTCATTTAATCTGATAGATTACTTTCAAGACTATTTACAAGTGTATCCGCTACTGTCTAACTTTAATCTACAGTTACTCTATAATATGCCTTAGTTAAGCTAGATAACTTCAATCTAAAATTAAACATTTAATCAATCTCAAAATCAAACAGAATTAAATCCACCTAAGATAAAGTTGAATAGATAATATGTATGGTATATTTAATCCATTAAAATTTAAGAAGTTTTTCTTTACATTTTTTTTAATTAAACTGGATTTAAATAAATGAGAGCATAGAAGTATTACATATAAAATTTATTTCTATACAACGGGCGTTAGAATGGCTACCTCACGTTTAATGCTGCATTTTACACTATTTATTTAAATTTGCATTTATTCGATATCCTACTTTCGATTTAAATTTAATTCGCAAAATATCTTGCACAAAATACTGTTTATTATACCGATTTCGTTCATCTCGATGCTTTTAAGGAGTCAGAAACTGACGTGATATAATTTAGTGGAAATTCTTTATTTCTGATTTCAAATGCACTTATGGCGGGTGATTAATCAAAATCTACTTTATCAAGTCTAATTTTCCATATTTTAGTTTAATTAGAGATTATAATCTTCATTTAACATTCAAATGTTTATTGAAATGCCAGTTTGGGAGAATCGTTATGTTCGGAAATTCTTGCCGAAAGAATCTTCATAAGAAAAAATACTGAAATTAAACATTCTTTGTCTTATTACTAAGACAAAGAATGTTTATATTAAATTGCAATAGTGGTTACTAATGATTAACTTGGATGAAGTTTTATCAAAAATGTGGTTTTATCAGTATTTTTTGTTATGCATAAAGTCACTGACTTTATAGATAAGTGAAATTTGAATTGAAAAATCTACAAAATAATACAAGTATGTGAAAGTTTTCGATCAATGTTCCTAACAATCAGTTTATCAAAATAAAATGTATGCCAATTTTTCATTTTGCGTTGATAAATACAGAAGTTGAGACAAATATATTAACCCCATTATTTTACTTTAGGTGTTCGATTATTTTAGTTTTTCTTAATTTGGAGTGATTAGGTATGGAAAAAATGCAAAAATCTAGTAATTTATAAATACAATTTTCGTTTGATGAAATAATTATTAGTGGCTTTATACATTTAATTTTTTTTTAAATTGTAAATTATTATTATTTCGTATTGAGGAAATGTAAGCAATTGCATACCAAAATTAGATGATATTTTCATATCAATTTCTTAAATAATAATTTTTTCAGAATTACTTTACAATTTCGTTTTATGTTAAAGTTGATTGCCTTATTTTAAAGTAGTGCAATTTTTAAAACAGCTAACTCAAATAAATTCAGTAAATATGTATTCAATTAATATAAAATCATTGAATTTATAAAACAAAGTTAGCTCAATTGTTCTACTTATTAATGAGATGTGCTGTTTGAAAATATAATTGATATTAGGTAAAAATACTAATGTAAGAAGAGCATGGGAATATTTTTTATGCTTAGTAAGTTTCCTGAAATTATACCAGACTGTTCTTGCCCTCCAGCTTTGGTGATGTAACCCTTAAATATTAGAAAAGATTGTTTGGTAGCGTTCTTGTTTCTTTTTCGTATTCGGCATTGATAAATTGGCGCCTGATTTGCAACAACGTCCAATTTCAAAAAGGGCGATCCTTTAGTATGTGTAAACTATAGAGGGATAAGTCTATTGTGCATTTGCTACAAAGTTCTTTAAAAATATTGTACGAGGGACTTATTCCGCATGTAGATTATATTGTGGGCGACTATCAGTGTGGATTCTGTCCTGGCAAATCCTCAGTGGGTCAAATATTTGGTTTTAGACAAATTATGGAGAAGTGTCATGAATTTGATACTGATTTACATATTTTGTTCATTGACTTCAAGGCGGCATACAATTTTATAGATTTCAATGAATTATTTAAGGCTATGCTTGTTTTTGGTATTCCATTAAAGTTAATTTGCTGAAAATGTCCCTCAACTCGACTTCCTGTAGGTTCCTAATTCAGGGACAACTCTCTAGAGATTTTCGAGTTGATGAGGAAGTAAGACAGGGGAATGATCATTCTTGCCTTTTGTTTAAAATCGTTCTTTGAAGAGTCATCAGGAAATCTGATATCAACACCAGGGGCAGTATCTTCGGAAAATCTGTTCAAGTGTTGGCGTTTGCAGACGACATTGCACTGGTAGCCAGAAGTAAAAAATACTTAATAGAAGCCTTTGAAGCCATTGAAAGGGAGGTCAGACCGGCAGGGCTTGTTCTTAATCAAGCTAAAACTAAATATTTCCCTGTAACTGGAACCCAATTTACCCAAATCCATCTACTCATTGATGTTTATAAATAAGAAACTGTTGATGAATTTATCTATCTTGGCTCAATGTTTAACAAAAATAATGGCATTCTCCCAGAAGTAAGACATTTATTAAAAACCAACATTTTATCACGAAAAACTAAGTCACAGATGTATAGAAAGCTTATCCGTCCAGTTTTGACATATGCCTCGGAAACTTGGACTTTGGCTCAAAGAGGACATTGGCTCTTTGGATGCACGAAGGAAAACGGTGTCTGGCGCAGAAGATACAATACAGAAATCTACTGAATGTACAAGGAGCCAGACATTGTACATCACATTAAAGTAAGCCGTCTTAGTTGGGTTGGACATGATATTAGAATAAAGGACAATAAAACACTAACAGAATTTTTTTTTGCAAAGCCCATCAGCGTAAGAAGGAGAGGAAGACCAAAGCTGAGATGGGTGGATGCAGTCCAAGAAGACTGTAGGGTCGTTTGAACAAAAATTTGGAGGAGTTTGGCTGCCAGTAGAGGTGGCGGGAAGAAACTTTTTTAGAAAGCATTGGCCCATTCTAGGCTGTCGCGCCATGAATGATGATTTGCAACAGTGAAATCATGGTTCAAGACCACCTTGAATAATGTATTGCAGTTTTTGAAATTACTGAAAAATACAATATTGGGAAACTGAATAATAGCCGATGACATTTTTAGTTACTCTTCATATGCTTAGACTTTTATATTTCTCCTTATAATATACTTTGGTATTGAAAATGCAAAAGTTTGTTCTAGTGTAAAAGAGAGAATTACTGGAGGCATACTTTAATTAATAGCAATGTAGGAAACATAATAATTTTTGTACTTTCGGTAATTTTCATAAAAATTTAACATATTGTCCTTGTCCAACACCAGTAGTGATATCGACTTCAATCATCAGACATGATAATTCGGTAGTGTATCTGTTGTGGAATGGTATTCTACCCAGCCCAATTACCTTGTTTGCAGCATTGAAATTATAAATGGAATTTATCTTGCAGCAGGAATTATAGATGAAACTTATCTTGCAGCAGGAATTATCGATGGAACTTATCTTGCAGCAGGAATTATAGATGGAACCGATCTTGCAGCAGGAATTATAGATGGAACTTATCTTGCAGCAGGAATTATAGATGGAACCTATCTTGCAGCAGGAATTATAGATGGAACTTATCTTGCAGCAGGAATTATAGATGGAACCTATCTAGAACAATGTATTGCAGTCCATTGAAAATTTGAAAACGAGAAATACTAGATAGAGAAAGTAAATGACTTCCTTTCCTTGCATTTAATGTGTTTTGAAAATTTTTTTATCTAAATGTGATGCACCATACTATTGAAAATGAAAACATTTTTGAAAAGTTTAATGATTTTGATGATGGTCAAATAAAGTTTTTTTTTTATCCCATCAAATGATTTTTTTGTTTTTATTTTGTGTGACATAAATTTTACTTTTAGTAACAACAAATTAAAAATATTTTTATTCACTCGAAGCAATATGGCTTCTGTTGGTTGTAACACTACTTCTGTTACGTTTGCAAAAGAAAATTCGGGTGCCAATAAATTCGAAATCTCAAAGTGTATAAAGTATCATATAGCTGTATAAATATCCGATTTAAAAACAACATGTGAAATAAAAGCCGGTGAAATATAGTAAAATGAACAAGTCCTCTGACAGATAAAATCCAATTTCTTTGATATGAAATGGAAACTGAGAGTGTTAATATAATGTAAAGTACACACACACACACACACACACACACACACACACACACACACACACACACACACACACACACACACACACACACACACACACACACACACACACACACACACACACACACACACACACACACACACACACACACACACACACACACACACACACACACACACACACACGCACACACACACGCACACACACACACACGCACGCACACACACACACGCGCACACACACACACACACACACACACACACACTGGACTGTGGACTGTGACAGGTTCTTTTCTTTGCCAGTATTTAATGCATAAAAGGTTCCACATAAATTTTGAAATTCACATTTGGAATCATAGTGTATATAATTTAAGTGTTTTTTGTAATTTCGTTGAGTTCAAGATTTGGATATGATGTTTCATTTGTACTGTCTATTAATTAGCCGTATGGTAGAGTTTATTAAAAAAATTTTTTATTGCGGAATTTAAACTTCTAGTACCATTTGTCAAATTTTGAGACTTTTTATTTCAAAAATAAATTGTTGAAATATGTTGCAGAAAAGCATGTATGTAAAAATTTTCATAACACTTGTAGTTCACTTTTTCAATCAGCTTAAAATAACATGGTTGGGATAATGATAGTTTTTTTCTCGTTGGTAGTAATAATTGGTATATTTAGATATACTATAGCTGGTATAAATTGTATTATAATTGTATCATAAAGCTACTTTATAATGAATAAGAATTTACTGTGTTTCAGATTTTCTTAATAAATATTGTATAAATAAATTCATTTTAAGATTTATATATATTATGTATATTATATTATATTATATATATATAACCGCTTTTTTATTTCTTTAGTTTTTTTTTTTAAGATCAATTAGAGGATATCATTAAATAATTGGTGCATGTAAATACGAAGTAATTTTTTACATTAATAATATACTAATAAGATGACTTTATGAAATTTATTTTGAGTTGTAAAGAAACAATCACATAGAATACATTGTATAAAATTGAATAAAAATATTTAATTAATCTTGAAACTTTTAACTACATGTAGTCCATTTGCAGAGAAAATTATTTTTATATAGTTCTTGGATTAAAGTTTGGAAAAAATAAGTAAATATTTTAAATCCTTTATTTGTCTTAATGATTAAAAAGGTTTTTAATGAAAGGTATTTACCAGAAAAAACATAATAAATATTGTTTTCTTATAATAAATGAAGAGATATATCTTACATACATTAAATTCTTTTCAAAATAATTAATTAATAAAATAACAAATAAATAATAACTTTTACTTAGATGAGCAGAATTGGATGTTTATGGATTTAAATAACTGTTATTAATAATTTATTGGGATTGTTGCATACATTTAATTTGAGAATTTCCATTTAAATAATATGTGGACTTATTTGATAAATTTTTTCTTTCTTTGAATTTCTGATTTCGAGTGAAATTCTGTTGAATCAGTCAAATATTCATTTAAGATTCTTCAACCTTTAAATCTAGATAAAATTGAAGTTATTAAAGCGAAAATTCTATCAGCATTTATAATTAAACTATCAGTTTTAAAAATAATTGTAAATTTGAAATTTATTTCTATGTATTTAATTTTTTACCACAAATTTATTTTTTTAACATTTAACAAATTTGCTTTACTTGTAAAAATTATACCAGTTTCTGCTTCAATATAAAAATGCATTACATTTTATTATGTTTAAATTAATTAAATAATTTTATTCATTCCTCGAATTTAAAAAATGCAGCTTATCCTTTTTGAATCTTGCGACATAAAACCCAAACAATCAATCAAGCTAAAATTTAAAAATATTTTATTTTTTATTTCTCGAAATAACTTTTATTAAAATTTATAGGATGTAATTAAAAGTTTTTCTTTACAGACTTTTGTGAATTTAAAATGTTTCTTTTGTGAGCTTTTTGAATTTTAAGTTTTTTTCTGAAGAATGAGAATTTAATTTCTAATATCAATTAGAAATGAAATTTTTAGCGAAATATATATGCGTTAAAGTAAGATTGTGTTGAGATAATTCTAATAATAATAAATAAATTCAATAAAATGTTATATTGAACTCCCTCTTTTATCCTTCGAAAGTATTTTAAAGAATATCACACGAAATTAATCTGTACGTACCATTCCTTATTTTTTAATAATGCGTAAAATGGATTAACCAGTTAAATTATTGTCAATAAAAATGTAATTTTATTACTTTAAGAAAATTAATTTTAAAAATTTGAATAAATTTATCAGATAAATTGTTTTTAACCAGGCCATACGACAATCACTAAGTGCTTAAATGCAATTTAGAATTACAAATAGCATTTAGTTAAACAATGGTTTAAAACGTTATTGCGTTTTTGAAACTATTTTAATTTAGATTGCATGATGAATTTACATCTGATAAGAAAGAATGTTTTTTACTTCTTAAAAAGTAAAGAACGAAATACATTTTAAAATGCTCGGGTGGAAAGTCAACATTAATAGTTTATTTTATTCGGCACAGGTGTCGTATAATCCACGGTTACAAATTCTGAGTTTTTTTGGCGACGCCGAAATGTTGCCCAGATGACGTCATTGTGACGTAATAAAATCGTTTTTGGGAAAACTTTACATATCTAAATATTAAATTTAATAAACCTGATAAATATAAAGAGCGTGTATATATATTCTTGAAATAATAAGATTTAAAAAATAATGAAACATTAGAACAAAAAGTAAAACATTAGAAAATACAAATATTTTCCTTATTCGTATTCGTTTCCGAAATTTCTTCGGAAATTTACGAATTTAACTCGCAAAATTTTCTAGTAAAATGCTGAAAAAGAACAAAATGTTCTAAATTTCGTCGCGATAACGTAAACACTAGGGTTGTCAATATTGAATTTTCATCTTAATTCGTATTGGTCTTCATCTGTATGACGTAATAATAATCAGGTTGCCTGATACAAATGATTATCCGCCAAAAAATCTCCAATCTCAAAATTTGGTGCATGGATTATATGGCACCTGTGCCTTTTATTCATTCCGTAAACTAAAATTAACAGATGTTCTTGGTTTTCTTTAGATATTTTAGTATTATAAATATTAATCACATCCATGAATTTTGGATTCAAATTGAAGCAATCGTTAGTAAAATCTGTATAATTCCATTTCTCGCTAATAAAGTTAATTATGTGCAATGAACTAAGCAGTATTTGAGTGAGAATTTAATTGGTGCTTATTACACTGTATTCTATCTTTTATTTAGCACAAATATCTTGTATCTGCATTCATTCAGTTACTTGTTTATTACGTCAGAATTTATAGCATATTATAACTTCAAAAGTGCTTTAAGTCCGATAGTATTATTTAGGAAGCACACTGAGAAAAATTAGGCACATTGAGAGAATTTTGAATCATATGATAGCTGTGCACTTATCACTCTAGAAACCAACGATATTTCTTGAATGGCTGTCGTTTTTTGTAATTATGACAAACATTGAGAAGCTCGCCACCCAACTTGTCTGTACCAGGACCCCGGACCTGGTACAGACAAGTCGAACCCAGGACCTCTCTATCCGCAGTCATTAACGCTGACTGCGGATAGGGAGGTTCTGGGTTCGTATCCCGGTACATCCATGCCGGTTCAGGCATGGATGTACTTTTTCTCTATATATATCTTGTCTTTGTCTTTTCCTTGTATGAATAGGTTGTGAATGGTTGCCTACCGTATAAACGGGTACCTATGACATGTGTGTACTGAGGAAGTCGGACTCCACACCAAAATATGGTTCATATGGGAAAGTGGAGCAGCCAGCCTAGCTGGAACACGACAACAACAACATGTAGAAGCTCAGAAATTAGAGTCCTGATGCATTTACGCACCTACATATAAAAATGTATGTATATATATGGCGACGTATGATAATACATGACGGATTGTAACAAGTATTAATGAACATTTAGAAATGATTGTAGTCGATACTTTCAGTATTTATAATTCTAAATTTACGTCAGAAATTGGGCTTAAAAGAATTTTAGTGCTAAATACTATAAAATCCCAACAGCATATTATTATATTAAACTTATTCATTATATGGTTAACAGGAAAAAACATTAGTTGCTTTCAAACATTCATATTGTATTGCATTAGTTTTGAAACCAGAAATGAATACTTGAGCACGTACAAATACATATTATTAAACATTAATAATGAAGAAACAACTAGAATCTTATATTCAAAGTAGTAAATATGTAACTTGTTATCATTAAATCGGAAAATGTCCCTGAAGCACGTTTTCGGAGAATACGATCTATTGCGAATAGTTTGTGTCGCGTATCTCTTTCATTACAATAATCTCCGCAACTTTACCGATAATGTAACGATGCAAGAGAAGGGCACGTTCTACAAACGAATATTTCATCAAATGAGTTACACGCGAATATAACTTGCTCAGAGATTGTTTCGTTAGAAATATGAATAGGTAATGATTTGGTAAATGTGTTTCTCCGACTATAAATATTTTACCCATAGTATATTATATTTACGTTGTTCCAAAGATTTATAGCCTCAAAGGTATTCTATATCTGTTTATTCTGTTTCTTTAGACAAATAATATGGAATTGCATAAATATAACCAGATATATATTTTTTGATATTTTATTTATAAATATTATGCAATTTTTTCATAAGCATTTTTTAGTAATGAGAAAGTTTATTTAAATTTCCTCCGAGCATTTTACTTATAATTTATTATAAAACATTTTATACGTTTTTTTCATCGCAGCTTTTATATTTTTTGATAAAAAAGCCGGAGGTATGGAGTTCGATTTCCTCAGTACACACATGCCATAGGTACCCGTTTATAGGGTATGCAACTATTCACAAACCATTCATACAAGGAAAGGATAGATAGAGAGAGAAAGTACATCCATGCTCGAACTGAGATTCAAAACCAGAACCTCCCCATCCGCAGTCAGGCACGTTAACCACTAGACAAGTTGGGTGGCAATGTGCAATTATTTTATTCTTTTTACCTAGAGTAATAGCTATGATATCTTTCAACAGCATTGCATTAGTGAGAGTTTCAGCTACTTTCTTTTATATGTCGCGGGCATATTGAAAATGTAATCATGTCTATTTTACTAAACAATAATGACTAAATTGTCTCAAAATGTTCAGAATATTGTCAAAGATATGAAGCCTAATATTATCCAAACTGAAGAGTCTGGATGAGAATATCGACTTACAGATGCGAATTATTTCCTCCATAGATTATAATAGATTGCTTTTCAGTCCATTTATGTTTCCTTACTAATATATATACCTGATTTTATACTAATATATATATATATATATATATATATATATATATATATATATATATATATATATATATATATATATATATATATATATATATATATATATATATATATATATATATATATATATATTTAAAATTTACTTTAGTTTAATCTGCTTAGTATTTCTGAAACTTTTTTTATGGACAATATCTTTGCGAATGCAAAATCTTATTATAAATAATTTTACTCTCTCATAAAATAATGTTGTAAATATAAATAGTTTGGTTTTCACTTTGAATTTTAAGTTTAAAAACTAATATTTACTGTCACATGAATAATTATTAGTACTTAACAATAGTCAGGTGAATTTTTCTATGCACAATAAATAAAGAACCACAAAGGCTTTGATTGAAATGTTAGCTAACTAAAATTGGTCATATAAATGTGACTTGGTTGGAATAGAAGTTATTATTGAGAAAGACAAAGCTATAGCAAACAATTTAAATTGAGCTTCTAGTTACAAAAAAAAAAATTGTAAATTTTCTCATTTTAAGACATTTAACTCTACTTCAAATGCTGATATATTTATATTATTAGAATTTATTAGCTAACTATAAATTTAAAAATAGACTTTTATTTCTATATATTTGTTTATAGTCGAAGATACTGGCTTTTTATTCTATGCTTCAGTAGTTTCAATTTTTCTTCTGTTTCTGTAAAAAGTATATTCAAATGTAATTGGTATTTTACTGTTTACTTACACGGGCATTGAATGGAGTTAAAATATATGTTCGTCAGATTTACTTTCTAGTCAAGATAAATGCTGACTATTCCGTACTTTGAAATTATATACGACGCTCGTAAATGAAAAGAAAACATAATATATATTTAAAATTAATTTATATTTAACTCTATGATTACGAGAGACAAATTATTTTTCATTAGATAATTATTTTATTTAAGGAAATTCAATCACTGACGAATTTGTTGTGTTTGTTATATCATTTCAGTAATTGATGGTTTTGCATTGTTTTCTTCATTAATTTTCAAAAAATTATGATGATTTAATAAAAAATATTTTAATGTAATCTATCTCATTTCTAGAATTACAACTATAATTTTATAGCATTCAAATTTTGCATTTATAAAGATAAACTTGATTAAAAATTGCTACATAATTTCTTTCACCATTAAAATGATGATTCTGTCTTAATCATTCTATTTTTTAAATACAAGTCATTTCGCATTTTAATTTAAGAAATTTCAAAATGATGCGCTAGACATTTAAAAAAACAGTTTTTGTTTTTTAAATGGCTCACATTGCTCGGTAGATAACGATCACGTTATCAAATCATTGCTATGTTCGTACAATCACCTAGAAGATATTCTTACCACGCTTAAAAAGGTTCATTAACCTTAATTGAATATTCTAATCCTATAAAGTCTGAAATAATCTTTGGTTCTTCACGTTTTATTTGTTTACTTAATTTTCTTCGATTTTCGTGTTCTTAAAAAGCATTAATGAGTTCCTCGAACTTTGTTTAATGATTTTAATCTAATCTTTTGTGTTTTTTAAATCATAATCAAGCACACGTAAAATTAAGAAATATCCAAATATGATCTCATACTTAGAAATTGAAAATATGTGCTAATATTTTTTATAGTTAAATCTGTATCATTTTAATTTATATATTTTTTATGATGAGGTAATGCAAAAAATCATAATTTGAAATGACTTTGTATAATTGAAGCACATGTAGAAAATTGCTCTTTCTGATGCAAAACTTAAAGTTTAGAAAAATTTTCAAGCGAAATTTCATTCGTAACTAATTTAATTCTAAATGTATTTCAGTTTTTTTAAGGAAATTTTTTGGCTAGAAACTTTTATCCTATTTTCTTAGTTTCAGTCATTAAAATCATTGATTATTTGAATATATTACCTTGACTTTTCATTAATTATACTAAAATTATTTTAAGATAGTTATGAATTAAAAAATTCTTTGAATTTTTAATCAATATCTTTTGTAATCTAAATGTCATGCTACATATACTTTGAGTTTTCCTTCTAAAATTTCATAATCTCGAATCATTTCATAATTTTATGATCTAGTTTTTTACTTTTCATTGGGATGATATAAATATTACCGGAGCAGTGAGTTGTTCTATTTAAACAAATAATATGCTAAAAAGTGTGTCAACATACACTAAGATACTTTGTAAAATCAAACATTTATACTTACATATTACTTTTTAACTCTTCGTATAGCTTAAACAAAAACATTATGTACCTTCAAAAATTTAAGTTTAATCATTTTCCTTAAATTTAACAGCTAGGAGCTATAATGTTACACCATGTTACCATAACGACGATGAATCGACGAATTTAGTTAATGCACACAGTTATCAGTTTATTTTAACAAATTTGAGTGGCAAAATTACGTAAGATTTATATATGTACATAGTATTACATTCTATTATCGCATATTTACATTACCGGCGTTAACATTTAACTTTCAAAACTGTTGACTAACTATAAATAAAAGTTTATTGTTTCTAAAAGAAACTGACAGAAATTGTTGTTTTTATTAAAAAAGAAATTGTTGTTAAAACTGAAAAAAAATGGACAGAAATTGTTGTTAAATACAACAATTTCTGTCCATTTTTCGACAACTGTTTTGTTTATCAGATAAACAATAGAATACTGAAACGATTAAAATTGTAAAATTTCTTATTATTATATTAACTCTTGGTTGTATAAATTAATTCAATCAATGATTTTAAAGTTGTATTCTTTTGAAACTGCACGTTCTATGGGATTTAATTTAATTGTTAAAATCCCTGCAATTTGGAAATCAAGGTTGTTGATAAATATTAAAAGATCGATAACAGTAATAAAGTTTCGGTAGTGAGAACTATTCTTTATTTATTTCTTCATGTTTATAAAAACAGTTTGCTATATATTTCTTTACACATCAATATACTTACTCTAAGATATCTCTTTATTTATTTATATAAAAGGAAATATACATAACAAGTTTATACTTGAAATAGAAGTAATTATACATTTTTATAGAAGATTTTGCCTATAAATTGTTGAATTAAAGTCTTCAGAATTACTACATCTTAAATAGCAATCATTTGCAGTTTAATGAGATTGTAATATATGAGCCCCCCATATTAAATATTTGCTCATATTCTCATGAAATGTGTTTAGTTTTAAATAACTCTTATGTATTTCATCACATTTAAAACGAAAAATAATATTTTTCTAAATCTCGACTTAGGATATACATTTTATCGCTAAAAGAGGCTAATGTGATGGCCTTCACTGCTTTTAGTGCACAGTTTGGCACTCAGTGGGTGTGCCATCTTCGCTCTGAAAATGAAATGATAAAGAAATAGAGAGAGAGAGAAAGAAAGAACAGAACATTCACGTCCGAACCTGGATTCGAATCTGGGATCTATTGTTTCGAAATTAGGAATGCTAACCACTCCACCATCGGTTGGATGATAATTAACCTATTACATACAAATTTCTTAATGAAATCTTTTATGGAAAAACATCTCTAATTTTTACTTGTTTTTAAATATTATGGGTGTATGAGTAAAATCATCAGGAGTCGTAAAGTTCATATTTTATACTAACGAAAATTTTCCATGCATTTATTATTATATATCTTTATTATTAAATAAAATAGGTATGTGCTATATAATACTGCCTTATTAATAAACTTTATTATTAAACTATAAATACATATTAAATGAAGCATAACATTTTAAAATTATTACTTGAAATAAAGTAATGCAACGAATGTCGTATAATTTAAAATTAATAATCTGGTATAATTGTTTATTGCTATGACATGATGACATTCGGTAGTCCTACAAGTCGATAGCACATGCAATAAGATAATGTTTGCAAACACAGAATTCCTGAAATTGTTGAGTGACACCTTACAGAAAGATAAATCCAAGGCATAATTTTCACGTGTGTTGTCTTAATGCCAATAATCTTTATTAATAATTTGTATTTTGCATGTTATAAAAAATTAAAGGAACCAATTATAGTTATTTCATATATTCAATAATTTTCAATTTATAAGTTTTCCTTCGTATTAGAATATATATAAAAGGGGTTAGGATTTTCTTTGTTGTTGTCACATCAAGTGAATTTATATGAAATATATATAGTTTCATTATTGCAACTAACTAAAATGATAAAAGTAATGTTTTTTACGTTATATAAATTATGTCATTTTAATAAATCATTTATAAAATAGCTCAGAAGTTAGGCATCGGCTTTTCGACCAGAAAGGCAGATTTCGATTCCCAATGCTGCCAAAGCCCATCAAATACATGGATATTGGATAAATCTATGGAATGGAAAGTCCTGTGGTCGTCGGTCGTTGAGCACCATAGGTGTAATGATCTGGAGTCCAGATCAAAGCTAAAATTGAGAAAGTGAATCCTCTAATGGTGCCATGTATTGGAGAAGTTTTGAGCAAAATCGTACATTCACCTTCATAGCGCTTTTGTTGAACGAAAGACGAACCCAACTGGCTTAAATTCGCACGGCCATTGGCATAGCGAACTTCGCTTGTCCAAATGTCATAAATAACAACCACAGCAAAAATTGTAGTAAATTCATATGCTAATAGAGAAACATAATTAATTTTTTTTAACAAAATGCATGGATATCAGATATTTTGTTTGAAATCATGAATATTATATTTAAAAATAGATTGAAATGAGCGCTAACAAGAATAATGATGTCATAAATTTGACACATCCTATTTCTCATGTAAATTAAGAAGGAAAATTTTTATTAGATTTTATAAGTAATCTTAGAAATGCTAAAAAAGAAAGTAAAATTTTTATTTATTCTATTTTAATATTTAATGTCTCTTGGTAACTTAAAAATGTGTTTATTAGTAATTTGCATGGCAAATTATCATTATATAATTGACTATGTTTTAATTAAATATCAATATAAAAGTTATCTCCTGAGCAGGAATATGAAATTTATATTCAATTATACTATTTATTGTTGGGTTTTTTAAAAAAATTAATAATTTGATTTTTTTAATTTATTAATGATTTTACTAATTAATTGTATAATTATTCTTCAAAATCAATAATTTACATAACAATCAATCAATGATTTACATTTAAAAAAAATTAATTTTCATTTTGTTGTTATTCATTTAATATTTGAAATCTAAAATGTGTGTGTAACGTACAATGAAATGTAAATTGAAATCTTTTACACGAGTCTCCACATTAATCTCAGCAGAACTATTCACTTTTTCAATTTTATATCTGTGTTTTAAACTGAATGAAATATTCTTAAAATTTGCAGCTTAGTACCTGAGCATTTCAAGATATAATTGTGTGTGGAAAAGTACTTATCTTGAATAAGGGAACCGTGTATGGAGAAAAAAACCGAACAGGATATAAAAGCAGAGATGCAGGAATTGGTTGTAGTTGAAAAGAAGCTAAAAGAGTTGCACGACATTCTTACCGAACAGAATGAATTGATAGTCCCAGGATAATGATTAAAGAAATTTCTAAAAGACGGAATAGGGACATAAATTATCCTCGAAGATTTAGTGTGGAAGATGCTGAACACTCTTTAGGAAGTTTGTACCTCAGAGGGGGCTTTTCAGCAAATTAGTGTTTTCAATCTTTACTGTCTTATTGATTTCGAGTTTGTTGCGAAAAATCAAAGAATTCGTTATCTGTTAGTATTCGTATACTGTTTAAAACCACTTGAGTGCAAACAGCGATAAAATACAGGGTTAATTAAACACTCCTCTTCTGTTGTTAAATTTGCTTAAAATTTCTTCTTTAATTCAGGTGTTTAGTCAATGTTAGTAGGTGTGATGCTAATTTTCCGAGTTATTTTGAAAACATTGTCAGAAAGCTTGTTTATTATGGATTTTTTTAATTGAGTGAAATACTAGGATTCCGACTAATAATATTTTTGAATGAATAAAACGCATATAAAACTGTATTTCTTAACAGATAATTATTTGACGAACGGTTGGAAAATAAATTAGACCTGAAAAACTTATGGCATGGGATAATATTTTATTCGTATAATTGAAGTTTCTCTAAACAGAAATAGTGCTTTAAATTTTTAACTAGTTTTAAATTGTTTTGCATACTATTCTTTTTGACAATTTTTGCCTCAGTTTAATTTTGAAACATAATCTTTTCTCAAATTTCTTAATATTAAAGTGCTAATTATTTTGATTGAATATATTACGTTTTCAAATAAAGCTCAAGCATATTCAATTTGTCTTAAATAAATTATTGCTTAAAATGCATGTTTTTAGTACAGTATTTATAAACTAAATTGAACTCAGTGGGCAAAACAGACCTCGTGGAGATGAGGCCTACAGTGCCCATAACTGTTTTCTTGACCAAGGGTCTTGGAGTGCGAAGCATAAGTCCCAATTAGGTTGTCAGCCTAACACCAAAGTGTTTAGTTCCCAAGCATGTTTGATACGCATTCTTATCGACCCATAGAAGGGATGAAAGGCTGATATATCGTGTTGAGTCCAAGGATCAAACATGGGACCCGCGTCCTGGAAGCGTGAAGTGCGACTACAGCGCCATTAATCTTCGTGACATACTAAAAATTATCTAATTATTTATTATAATTTTTATCTTGCTTTAAAATTTGTGAAAAATTAACATTGGAAAGCTAAAGTATAATAATCTGAAGAATTCCTTTAACATTTTAAAGACATGTACGTTGTGGTAAATTATGAAGTACTTACATTTATCATATTTTGGTCAATTGTTGAATAATATTTGAATCGTTTAATGCTTTAAAAATACGTAAAAAATCACCTTACATTTAGTTTTCATATTTAAAAACTAATTAAAATAATATGAAGTAAAAATTTAAAGAAAATTATTAATTCACCTTAATTTTTATTGATTTTGAAAAATATATGATGATATGTTATATTAAGTATGTGTCTATTTCATATAACACACACACACACACACACACACACACACACACACACACACACACACACACACACACACACACACACACACACACACACACACACACACACACACACAATATATATATTTCAAATTATATTAATCATTATAAGATGATATTTGTTATACTGCAAATATTTTTTACAGTAACAGATGTTATACATTTTTAACACAAGTTAAGAGAAATCAATGTAATATATTAGATATTAATAAAATTGTAATAGTAAAAATTAAGGTATATTTAACTTAGTAATAACTCTCATGTGACTGGCACTTCCAAAAGCAAGATTTATACACCTGAGAAATATGAAATATGCACAAATAAATGTTTTGATTTCTGAAACAAATTTCAAAAGTGAAGGAAGTTATTAACGTTTATACATAAATAATAAGATTAATTTTTTTTACCTTAGGTTTTGAACACATCATATCTTTTAAATGTATTAAATAAAAATAGTCTAAAAAGTAAAAAAAAGTACATTACACGGTTGACTGAAAAGAAAAGAAAAAAATATATATTATGACCCCAAATACTGAAATATAGTAATTGAAAATTGTTGTTGTGGCACCAGCATGCTTTACTGTACCAGCACTAAGTTCTATTTGTAAGATAGAAGCTTCTAGTGGAGTCTTCGTGATTTTGAACCAGGGAACTAGCAGAAGATTCTCAATTCTTGGATTGCCATACTCAGAGGTATCATTTCGTTTGGAGGACATTGCAACCACGACCGATTTAACGTCAACTATCAGCTTTGAGCAAGTACCATGAATCTTCGGTTAAGCTTAGATTCGAATTTACGACCCTCTGATAGTGAGAAGGACATTCTAACCTTTGAATTATTGCTTGATGAGGAGGGACAATTAAGTATTTTATTATATATGGTCGATAAATTATTTTTCATTATGACAAATGCTTATTTTAAAATTGTGATTCTTTCAATATACTTAGTAAAATAAATGTTGATAGTTCATAGAAAGAAGATAAATGTAATACTATTTGAAAATGCATCAAACAAAAGTTTTTAGGTCTTAGAATTTTTTTGTACTGTTTAGAGCAAATTTTTTACGGAATTATTTACTTTAACTTATATACTCGCAAGTAATTTAATAATGTATAACATCGTTCTTGTTTGCGTTTGCTCAAAATAAATTCTAACCCTGTGTCTAAATTATAGCTTTTACTTTGCAACCGTAGTCTGCTTACAGTTTTCGTTTGTTCTTCGTTGTGTTTCAAGATTAAATTATTTTTTACCAAAAAAGAAAAAAAAAAAAAAACAAAAAAAAAAAAAAAAACGAACAATTCCCTAGAACAATAACTGAATATGAAACCACAAGAAACATGAGTTCTGTAATGCTATTTTAGCTTCTGTTGAATTATTTGTTATCCTTCTGAGTAAACTTTCAAAGTTATTCGACAAGTAGCGAATTCTTGGTCACGAACGAATACATCTCAAAGGTAAAACTCCAAGAATGAAGCTCTAGAGATGTATTTAATCTGACAACATTAAATTGGAAAATATCCGTGAAGCACGTTTTCGCCAGGAATTGATCGGTCGCACAAGGTTTGTGTCGTGTTTCTTACTGTAATCATCTAATTTCCCAAAGTTTCTGCAGAAAATGCAACTGCAGAAGAAAATACGTCTGGTTTAATCGTAGTAATTTCTGATAAATGTTTCATCGCATGCATTACTTATGAATTAGGGTTGTCATAACGTTTCTTTGTTACAAATAAGTAGTTACTCCATGAATGTTTTCCCTTGAAAGGACACCTTTATTATTGTGGTTATGCTCTATAAATTATGCATATGTGTTCGTATATTGCGTGCATACATTTCTTTGAATAAACAGAAGAAGATTTTATGAATACCGATATTATTTTTGTAACATCTTATTTAGAAATTTCTTTTATTAGGGAGTATTAATTACGAGTTTTGTACCATTTGTACATTACAAGTATTTACAATTCAAAAATATTACCACAATAATAGACTACATTTTGTTTGGTATTTTGTTATCTTTTCTGTTAAAAATTTTAAATAATTCTAATAATTACACGTTATGTATTATATATTTCAATGCTTGAATCTCTTTCCTGATTTTTCTATTATGTATAATTGAAAAATTATAACACTTTAAAATGCGTTTATTTGTTGGTTTTAGTGACTTTTAAATGATGTGCAATATAGTTGTTTTAAGTCAAAACAAATACAATAAAAATCCTTGAAAGGGAAAAATCTGTGTTTTCCTAAATTGATTTGTTTGTCACACTAGATATTATATAATTGCCTCTTGTACAATCTTTATAATTTTCTTCAACTTGGATAATATTTGAAAAAGTCTCTTATAAAACTTTATTGTTTAAAATAAGGAAATAAGAGCTATTTATCTTCTTCAGGAAAAATAAAAAAAACCTATAGTAAACCCATTTGAGTGCAGGCAGTCCTATATATTGAGAGGCAATGATAATGATTACGCGTTACTGTTTGTTTTTAAAATATGAAAAATTACTTTTTTATTGAAGAAGTGATCTTCTAATATATCGAAGATATTCTCTTCTGTATGATCTAAAAATTACTGTTTTCTTATAGTAAAAATGCGATCTAATTACCTTGCTGAAAATAGCTGATGTGATGTTAAACTTGTTTTGAAATACATTTTAGTAATGGAAGTTTTTTAAATCTATGTCTTCATAGCCTACTTTGTTTATAACAAATAATTTTTCTCTGCCAGGGTTTTATGAAATGTATATAAAATGCCATACATAATAACCCATTATAAACTTAATTTGAAAACGTAGTATGATAATTTCCTTCTAGAATTTTTATCTTTTAATTTGATTTAATAATTAAATCAGGAAATTTACAGGTATTATGTAACTTTTACCTTAGAGATCTAAATCAATCGTTTTGGATTCAATTGAAGTGTATCGAAACACTATAACGTGGGAAATATATTAAGAAATAATATAATATAATATATATATATATATATATATATATATATATATATATATATATATATATATATATATATATATATATATATATATATAATTTTCCACAATTATACTATTAAAATTATTAATTCTCGACCATATTTTCATAAATTTTGATCATATTTTTGTTGATAAGGAAAGAAAGTGAAAAATGTTTTTCAAAATGTACTTTCTCAATGCTTTTTTACATTTATTAAAAAAAATTAGCAAAATTCGAATATAGATTCAGTTTTACTTCACAACTTGGTTAAGACCTATCAAATAAGCTGAGCTATTTCTAATATTTCTTAGTAAATTATAAAAATTTTATAGGTTTAGTCTTCTGTGTCCCCAGAAAATTTAAAGTTTTGATATTTGTTAAGAATATTTATATACAACTTTGTACAGAAAAAAATTCATTGTGCTCAAAATGTTTAATATATATATGTGTGTGTGTGTGTGTGTGTGTGTGTGTGTGTGCGTGTGTATTTTTAAGATAAGGTATTAGCTACTTTATATATTGCCTTTCATAAATTTTTTCATACGTAGTTAACGGTATTCTTGTGTCTAAAAAATGATTTTAATATAAACTATAATTTCTAAATCCATTAGGCGTATGTAAAGAAAATGGAATTGCTTTATCCGTCCTCTCTTGTTTACAAAAGAAGAAATTGCATAAATATCTTAAAATCCATTTGCTTAAAAAAAGAAGAAATCGTATACATTTTTCTTAAATTCAGTCGATCTTTTATTGTGATAATTATAAAATTGATCAGTTTGAATTAAAAATTTGAAGCTAAACCAAATGTTCTTTCAGCGCTCAAAAATATCTAAGACAAAGAAGCGTGTTTTGCTGTAGATTTTATGAGGCATTTTAGCTTTATATATATGATATTCTTTCCCAATGTTACTTGAGAACAATAAATGATTATCCATACAGTCAGTGAAAATAATGTTTTCTAAATTTTTTATAAATAAATTATAAATGTAACAGGACATTTTATAGTTCATTAAATAGTTTCATCGATTGCTTTACGCAAAAATAACAAAGTATTGCTGTTGTTGTGGCTTATACCTCCTGGTTGACAGTAATATCAAACCAGGCCCTTGAGTCCAAACGCTTTCAAACAATGGAAGACAGCCACAGGGCTCAAGAATTTTTGGATTTTATTTAAAACGATGTAAGCTAAAATGTGAGCAGAAGCAGTTTGAGTCACATTGCATTTTGGACACAGGGAATGAACTTTGTGGTCCGTCACATGACGTATACGAGTGTGTCCACTTCGAAATCTCACGAGAATTGTCTGATCTCTCCTGTTGCCAACTCTAATCAAAGCAGCACTAGGGTGGTTTCCCGCACATCATTTATGGACGAGAGAAGAAGAACAGATATCTTGCCTGACCCGGGTGGCGATCTCTGAAACAACAAGGCAACCACCATGAGCCAGTATCCTTATGGCTGCCCTCTTGGGCCAAACCATCAGCAATTCCATTACCGCCTCCCATCCACATGCGACGAAACCCATTGAAAAGTGATTTTAACATTGGCAATCAAGCGATTTAATAGCCGGACGATTTTCCTAGTCGTTTGGATCCCATGCCTCCAATACAAATACCATATGACTGTAAAACTACTAGGTGATAGTTATGTAAATTATTTTAAAAAATTTAGATTGAGTAATTCTGATTCATGTGTATCTAATATTATCAGACTAATAATTGTACCAAGCATACTTAGAAAGTAAACTCTGGACTTTCGTGTTAGGCTGACCATCTAAACCGGAAAATATGCTTCTTACTCCAGGATCCCCGGTTATGAAAAAAGATATGATTACTGTATTCTTTAGATCACGTATTGGCTGTCGTGCTATTGAGTTTAGTTTTATTAATAACTTTTTTTCCAGTTTATAAAAAGAAATATTGCTTCAAGTAATGACATATTTTTTATTAAAGTAAATTCAAAGATTATGAAAGAAGGATTCATTTTTTCCTTTAACTTAACATTTTAAATACGTAATTTATTTTTAATTTATATTCTAGGAATGAATTTTATAAAAAATATCATTTAATGATTAAATATTGCTACTTTGTATATATTGAGAAAAGTAGATTTCGTAAACATGTAACTTATAGACAATTTTATTCAACTAGGATTCAAATTTAATCTATTCACATAAATCAAAAATTTCACACAAGTGTTTTGATCTTTGTTTTTGAGAATTAATTTTTGAATATTAGTAAATTTCTCGATTTAGAAAGAATCTTATTTTTAATATTTAACGATGTACTGATCATAACGATGTGATGATTTTATATTAATTCAGTACAATATTTGATTGATTTAAAGCTTCCAATATTGATAAAAACATCAATATTGGAAGCTTTAAATCAATCAAATATTGTACTGAATTAATATAAAATCAATTTTTAATAAATTAAAGTTATTTAAAAAAGATAGGAACATCTTTTTTTTAAAAATGTCATTTGCCCTCTTTTTCATTTTTATGAAGCTAGTAGTGGTAAGTTAAAACCATACATACTTTTTATTTGAGTTACAATCTTTGCTATTACATGCTTACAAGAAACTCTTACTCCAGAAAGTGATTAATTTTGTAATATATTTTGTAATTGTATTACAAATTTTTTTTAAATGTACCTTAATATAAAAATACTTCTCATAATTTCTAAATATTAATAAATGTAAGATTAACTTTGAAATAATCGCAGACGTATACTTTTATTACTAAATAAATAAAAGCTTAAGAAGATATTTTTCAATATCTTATGAAACTGCCTTTTCCCGCTATCTGAGTGAGCACACGAGAGGAATCACCTTTCAGCAGGGGCGGAGGACAATTCCAAACTGTCCTTGGTGTTCCGTCAATATGACCTCTCCTAGACACATCTTAACCTGTCTAAATTTTAAAAAAGACGATGTCCTTCGGGACACATCACATTTTTTAGACATTTTAGATATTTGTGGTTTTATGGGGGTATTATTAAAATGTATTATTTAATTAATTAATGAAATTAACGTTGGATTATATTTATTTAAGTAGATTAATAAAAGTAATTTTGACACGAAAATAAATGATAAAATTTTCTGTGATTAATTTATAATTTTAAATATGTGTGTCTGTGTATATTATTATAACTTTCTAAGATTGATTGAAATATACAAGAATTGCTTGAAATAGACATTTAGTAGCAATAGAAAAATTCCTATTTTATTTTATGTAGAAATAATATCTTATGTAGAATAATATTTTATGTAGAATATATATAAAGTGGAAAAAAAAAGATTTCATTTTATCAAAACGTAGCATTTAAGTATTTTGATAAAGTATATAGTATATTTTGATAAAGTAAGGAATTTTTAATTATGGAATAAATTATGCATTACGAAGTTATGGAATATGCATATCGAAAATAAATAAAATTTTCAATTTATACATAAGGTAGATTTTATGAGCATCATTAAATTTTGGCACAACAAATTATGTAGTGCTTTTTTTTCTACTTCTAATGAAATCAAAATAAATTTTTTATAGTTCACCATAAATCGATTATTATTAAAAAACAGGTAAGATATTTTAACAGATAAAAGTCCAATTTTGTATGGAATATGAAAATTGATGAAGAATATGAAAATCTATTCTGTCAGACATGAATCTTCATACTTTAGAAGCTTTAAGATTCTTGTCTGAGAAAATGAATCTTAAGGCTTCTGAAGCTTTTCCTATGTTTGAATGATTAAAAGTTTTGATAATAAGACTAACTTGAAATAAATAGCAATTCAATTAATTATTAGTTTAAAGATATAATTTAATGAATCTTATTACAACTTATATTTTGAAAAGGATTATTAATGATATAGTTTGAAAGATCTTTAAGGAAATAATTATTGATACATAATAAATGTATGTTTAAAAATATAGACAAGGAAAAAAAAATTGGGTCATATAAATGATGTAACTTTAAATCTTAAATGTAACTCCAAATTCGAAATATGTCTTAAAATACAATATTTTTGAATTTGATGGCATATATTAACATATTTTAATTATTGTGGGAAACATGAGTATATATTTTAAAAATTTCTTTAATGTTCATAATAAGAAAAATAAAGAATTCCCGAAATGAGCATAAATCGTTAGTTAAATTCATTTGTTGCAAAGTATTTTAAAATAATTGAAATATAACACAATGTTTCAATAAAGTTAGAATTTTTTTTATTTAACTGAAAAATTAATATAGATATTAGAGAATTTACATTAATTTTTACTTTATTTGTTTATATTACTCATACATTACTCAAAAATTATTTATATAAGAGATTTGAAAGTTGTTGAAATGAATTTTTTGTGCGCTAATTAATCGCATGGAGCAAAGCATATGAAATTTAAGAAAATCGACTAATAATCTTTCTAAATGCAAACTTAGATGATCACTTTGAAGTATACTGATAACATGGGATAAAATTACCCGTAGAATATTTACACCAATTTTAATTGTCGGTGATAAATGAAATGTCTGATATTCCTGTAAATTTTCGAATACAAATTATTTATTTTCTGATATTAATTACTTATGACTCGAAATGAATATTATTTCACAATTATTTTATTCACTTAATATATATATATATATATACACACTACTGGCCGTTAAAATTGCTATACCAAGAAGGCGACATGCTACAGACGTGAAATTTATACGAAAGGAAGAAGGTGCTGTGATATGCAAATGATTAGCTTTTCAGCGCATTCAGACAAAGCAGGCGCCAGTAGCGACACCTATATTATGTTTAAATGAGGAAATTGATCAACCGGTTCCTCCTACAATAATTGCATTTGAACGTTGTTGCCTGGTGAAAAGTTTTTGTGATGCCCCGTATGAACTGTGGCATCTTGTTGAAGCTGCATGGGCATCTGTACCTGTACATGCAATCCAATCTCTGTTTGACTCAATGCCCAGGCGTATAACTGCTGTTATTATTGCCAGAGGTGGTTGTTCTGGGTACTGATTTCTCAGGATCTATCCAGCCAAATTTTTTGAAAATTTAATCACTTGTTATTTCTAGTAAAATATATTTGTCCGATAAATATCATTTTGTTATCTGCATTTCTTCCTGGTGTAGCAATTGCAATTTTAATATTAATAGTGTATATATATATATATATATATATATATATATATATATATATATATATATATATATATATATATATATATATATATATATATATATATATATATATGTATGTATGTATGTATGTATGTATGTATGTATGTATATATAAATATATATACATTTATACATACATACATACATACATATATATATATATATATATATATATATATATATATATATATATATATATATATATATATATATATATATATATATAAGTAACATTCTGCAACTATTTTTAAATAGTATGATATACCAATTTTAAAATAAGTTCATTAATTTTGAACTTTTGATTAATGTCCAATTTAGAGTTAATATTATGACATAATATGTTTTATATAAATGTAATGTGTTGATTTCATAACTGATTTGAAAATTAAAAGTCTGATTTTTTTTAACTTCTTGTAAATTTTTAAAACATTTTTTTTGTGTATGTGCATAAAGAAATCTATTTACCCCTAATTTTTTATTATTTAATTCATGGAATGTTAAATTAATTTTTTACTATGTAATGGTTTTAATTTTTTATCATTATAGCTTTAATATTTTTTCATTAATTCATTAATATGGATTATAAGTTGAACTTTTTCTACTATTCTTATTCACCTTGATGAATCTCATTTGAAATTTTGAGTTTAATATTATTTTTTGAAAATTTTGATCACCGTTGCTTATTTTTAATTCATATTATTTTTATCAAATATAATCCGCACTATTTGTTATATCATAAATTTCAGTTGGCTTATGATATTTATGCATTGACTATACTAGAAAATAGTTTACTCTCAAAAGAAATTCTCCAATTTTTATTTGAATTTATTTTTACATTTTAAATTTATGTTTAAAATATTCAATTTACGTGTTATTGTTTATGTACGATATTTCCGATTAATATAGTATAATTAATTTTTTCAAACTTTTGTGATACTTTTCCATAAGAATGCGTGTGTGTGATAATTAGTTTCTTCTCAAATTATTTTCTATTTCACCAAATTTGGTAAGCTTAAGAGATATGAAAAAATATACATAAATTTTGTCAATTTTAATTACAGATTTAGGCTTTTATTAATAAAGAACATAAAAAATGTTTTTATTGAATTATTATGTTGATACTGTTTACTATTGGTTAAAAATATATATCAATTCGTGTGAATTAATATTATCAATTATACCGAAAAAATTAATTTAAAATTTACTCAACTAAGGAATTTAGAATTATTTTTAGACTTTATTATTTAAACAGTATATTTTAAATTAAATAGTTTGCCATAATAGTATTCACGCGTTCACTAGTGACTTATTTATCTCGTTAGTTTTTGTATTAGTGAGTTTAAAAGTATGAGAGTCTATAAAGTATTATGAAGGTAAATTATACATTTTTAACAAATAATAAATTGTGTGGACAAAAATTTGTTTTTAAAAATTTTTCTGGAATAATGTAATAGTGCTTCCTTGAATTCATTGAATATATAATTTTCTGGAATTATCTACGGTAGACGTTTGTCCTGCTAACTAATTATTTAACATTAGGTAAAATATTTTTTATATAATTACGTCATTTTATTATTAATTAATTATCATATATTTGAATTAAATGCTCATTTTTTATTTTGTTTGTATATATTAAAAATATTTTATACTCTGTTTAAAAGTTTTAATTAATACCTATTTAAATCTAACAATCTCTTCGAAAATATATTATGAAACAAACAAAAGGTGCGTAAAGCCCATGAATAATGTAAACTTAATTAGCGGTAAATTATGTTAACTGCCTCTCATAATAAAAAAATGAATTCTTGAAATTTTGAGGATTCTAAATTTTGAATTGAAATTAATGCAAATTATAATTATTTAAAAAAATATATTTATATCCTAACATAAATATTATGTAAATATGTGTGTAAATTTCATCAATCAATTTATTAAAAAATTATTATATTTTTTGAATCACTGTCCAAAAAATAATTCAGTAATGAAACTACTTGTGTTGCTGAAAGAAAATAATGTTGATTAGTTTTCTTCTTTTTCTGTTAAATCTTTTAACAAATGAGTACTTCAGATAATTGTTTGTCATTGTTTATTTACTTAAATTTAAATGTAAATATATTTTGGCTATAAATTATGTTTCCGAAATATTAACTTAATATTTTGGAAGTTTAATAAAACGGGCGAAATCTTTCATAAAGAAGGTTAACCTCAATATTCTTATCTAAATTGAAATGGAGAAAGTATTTGAATACGTTTGCTTTTCCAAGTAAAATATTTTTGAAGTTTAAAAAGTAGGAAAAACTTATAATTTATCTGCACATATTGAACTTTATTTTTTACGAAAAATCATATAATTTTATAAATGTATACATACATACATATATATGTGTGTGTGTTCTCTTTCCTAAAATTAATTTTTATATTTCGTCAACAAATTAATTCTAATCTATCAGATGTAATTATAAATTATTTTTTTACTTTTAAGTTAGAATATACTATAAATTAGAAGAAAAATAGTATAAATAGAAGTTTTTTTATTTGTAGTCTCCTATAAAATAATTTAAAAATAAAACCTTTGGTACAGCATACTTATATATTCTTTTAAACATTAATATTTTTAACATTGAAAAGTAAAAGAAAAATATAAACGACAAACATTTTACGAAACATTATTTGTTTTTAAAATAACATTTATTGCCTAACTGAATAAAACCCTGAATATTCAATTAAATTTTCAAAAAGGAATAAAAAGTTAATAATTTATTCACACGCATAACCAGCCTGTTTCAGTTTGTCCAATTAGAATTGCTTTTCATTTTATTTATTTCCAATTACCTCTTTGAAAATTTGAGTGGCATGGCTTAAAGCTGTTTTTTTTACTAGAATTGAAGTATTTTCATTTCTTGGAAGAACTTGTAAGAAATTGTAATATATATTTTTAAATATAAAAAAAATGTTTTCCACTTATTTATTTGATTCCTTTCCTATGTGAAATTCTTTTAGAAATTTATTTACATAGGTTGAGATTTTTTTTGAATTGATTGTTATTAAATTATTCGGACCAGTGTGTTTTTAGAATATTAATTTAAAATATTGATAGATTTAGCATATTAACTGCCTCATACAACTGAAGAACAGTTATCTTAAATAGTTATTTGCAAAACAATTTTTTAAAAATTATATAAAATCATCTAAAACTGTACTTAATACATTTTCAATGTTAAGGTATGATCCACGATCATATCTTGATCAATGTGTGATGATAGATTCTTTTGATACGGTTCACACAGTTTAAAAATATGTTTTAACGATTTTTATGCCATGTTAAGGATCGCTATCAAAACTTCAATTTGATTATGAATATTGCTTGAGAACAGGACTATCATCTATTTCTATCTGTAAAGTATAGCAAAATTTTGAAATAGCTTTATATGATCTAAGAATTGAATATTTTTCCTTTGACTTTTGTATTTTCAAGTTTAGGTATTCTCACCGCCGTTAATATTAATCTAAAATATGCTCTTAAAGGTATCTAAAAGCCGGCCAACTATTTTCTATAACTAAATTTACATTATCCTTTTTTGACTTTCATATTACTTAACCAGGTATATTAATCTTTGATACGTTTGCGTACTAAACTTATTGACATAAAGCTTTTGGGCTTGTAATAAAAGCAATGCTTTTTTTGTTGGGCGCCTTCTAGCAATATTTAAACCTTCTCTATGGAAGAATCAATGAATTTATAATTATGTACAAAAATTAATAATTAAAAGTATGTTATGAGATCGTTCCTTCTAAAATCATCTTTTCTTTTTCAGCATAGTTTCGCTTATGAGTTATGAGGTTGTTCAAATTTCTTTTTAGATATTAATTATTTTAGGTAAAAATAGGTTTGTTTTATAAATTGTCCTGAAATGAGTGATAAGTTTTGTCCAAGTTATCAGGCGCTATTTTAAACTGAATTGCGTACATTTTTTTTACTATTTAGCCAAATGAATCATTAGATTGGATCGAAGGTCAAATCTGGTTACTAAAATCAATTATTGAATAGTAAAAATAATTAAATTAATTGGCACTTGTTTATTAGCACAGTTCTGTATTCAAAGCAGAAAAAGTATTTATGGCTTAAAATTCAATCTGTGCACTGCTCAATAAGGGCAAAGAAATATGGTGAAATCCTGTTACTAAAAGCAAATATTGAATAATGAAAATAATAAAACTATTTAGTACTTGTTTATTATTACAACTTTTTAATTGAAGTTGGAAAAGGCATTAATGGTTGGAGATTCAATCTGCGCACTGATCAATAAAGGGAGCAAAGTATTGTGAATTTTTACCTTGCGCAACAACATATTTCTAACGAAAACCTTGTTTAAATTTTAAAAGTTTTCCTTTTTGCAATCCTTAAATATGATCATTGCTTTAGAGAATTTATTAAAAATGTACCAATATTCGTATGTATATATATCATGCATCAGGAAATGAAATTTTAGAATGTCCACTTATTGAGCTCTTTAAATGATGTTTGAATCAAGTAATAAATAATTACCTGAAATTTTCACTGGTATATTTCAATGTAATAAATAAGATTAAAAATGTTTTCTTAACATGAATGAATGCATAGTTATTCTAAGAATTACATTACTACATTTTATATTTTTATTTTTTGCAGAACTAAAATTATTTATCACAAAGTATAATTATAGAGATAGTTTCATGGAAAATGTTCAATTCTCAAGCATGTTAAACAAGATTATTTCAATAGAACTTTACTGTAGAAAGTTTTCTTAAACTATTTGCTTTCTATTTTTTTTAATACTTCTAACTTAGTTGAGTAGTAACTAATTCTTAAGTAAGAATAAATAAAACTCTTTGATATCAACTGCCGGGAATGAAATAATACTACTCGAGAAACCAAATTTTAGAAGCAAGTTTAATCTGACAGCATTAAATGGGAAACTGTCCAATAGAATAGGTTTTAGAGGAAATTGATCTGTTGCAAATGGTTTTGTGTTGTGTTATTTACTATAATCATCTAATCTCCAAATCTTTTACTGAAATACAAACGGAGAACGATAAACATTCGGTTTAATCTCAGTTATGTCAAATGAATGTTTCGTCGAAACTTTTATCCACAAATGAAAGTTCACCGCTATACTGTGTTACCACACAATAACTGTTTCTTGAATATTTTATCCTCGAAAGGAAATATTTTTACAGTGGTTATTTGCTCTGTAAAATTATGCTTTTGCAGGTTTTATAGGAATGCTTTTTTTTTCCTAAAAAGTAAAGAATGAATATATGAAAGGCTTAATGAATAAATACAATACTCATTTTATAATAATCTGTTTTTTGTTTTCCTTACAAGTTTTTATATTAATATTTCTATTTATTTTGCAGTTTATATTTTTAAGGATTTTATTTTTAAGTAAACTTGTTTAAAAAGTAAAATAATCAAAATGATGAAGATTCGACATAGTATTTTTTTACTAATTTTTTTGAAAGTAATAGAAAAATATAAATATAAATTTATTTGCATTTTATATATTGTCTTAGACTATTATTTTTTTATTGATGTCACTATTGTTATATATTTGAATATTTTCCATAAAAATGTAAACTTTTTTAAAAAGTTTAAATTTTTAATTTTAGTAATGAAAATTCGGATTTCTAAATCATTTTGTACCCAATTTCTCTATAAATACTTGTCAAGATGATAGCCACAAAAGTATTATTAATGCGCATAATAACATTTTTGTCAATCATCTTGACTTTATTTTTCATACCTTTAGTATAATTGCGTAAAAAGTTTATGAATACTAAATCATGAAAAAAGGAATCAATCAAAAATTTAAGGCATTTAAAAGTAAGGTGTAATAATTAAGTAATGTAAAATTTAAAAACAAATGTCCCAAACTTCAAAATAAATTATATTTAAATTATTAAAATAATTACAAAATGTGTTGTATACAATAATTATTTTATTAAAATTTTTTTCTGATACCTGGATGCCCTTTGGGCTTCTGCTCTTTAATGGGCGGAGTCATGGCATCTCATACGTATAGTGGGGCACTTAAGGAATGTACCATCTTCGCCCCGAAAGTGATGTGATAAAGGAAGACACAAAGAGAAAGGAACATGCATGCTCGTACCAGGATTCAAACCTGGGAACTATTGCTTCCAAATTAGGGGCGTTAACCACTCCACCATTGGTCGACTTATTTTGATAAAATATGTAATAAAATAAGAACGGTAAAATTTATTTTTGAAGTTTTTTTTATTTTCAGTCTATATTATTAAACATAGTAAGATGATTCTTAATTATTTTGCGAGTAACAACTCAAAATACACTTAAATTTGTATTCATATTATAAATGGATCGATTTTTCGTAACATTATTAAAAATTCATTTAAGATCGCATAGGAAAGTTGAAACAGTTCGATGCATAATTGAAGCTTATCTTCTCTAGAACTCATCAACCTTTTGAGGAGTTATTGATTTGCCCAGTCAGTAAGTTATTCATCAGGCTAATCTGATCCTGCTAGAATCATTGGAGCGTTCAAGCAGATATTTGCTCAATCCCGCCTTGAATATTTGCTTTTCTCTCTAATTGTATAAAAGATCAAGTGATAAATATAAATTTATATATTATGTTTAAACTATAATGCTGTTTATTGTGTTTTAAATAAAATTTAAAACAAACAATTTTAGAATTATAATTATAATAAAATATAAATTGTTGTTTACGATATTTTTCTGTAAAGATTTTCTTACACTCATATTCGAAAAAATTATTTTAATAAATTAGATATAAAAATATTCTTTAAAATAGTATTTAAAGGATTTTATCGGAAAACTTTGTCAAAAACTATAAAATTATTTTATTTAATAAAGTATCATTTCTTTTATTTCAAAATCTTTGGTCATGGATGTTTCCATGCAAAACAAATTAGCTCTCTCGTTAATATTTATTTTTTAAAAATTTATATAAATATATATTTAAATACCTAATGTTAGAAATAATTTTCTTTTTTTGTTATTTACCACAGTGTATACATTTTTAGAAATTTAAAATATGCGAATCAATGATCTTTGGTCATGGATGTTTCCATGCAAAACAAATTAGCTCTCTCGTAAATATTTATTTTTTAAAAATTTATATAAATATATATTTAAATACCTAATGTTAGAAATAATTTTCTTTTTTTGTTATTTACCACAATGTATACATTTTTAGAAATTTAAAATATGCGAATCAATGATCTTTGGTCATGGATGTTTCCATGCAAAACAAATTAGCTCTCTCGTAAATATTTATTTTTTAAAAATTTATATAAATATATATTTAAATACCTAATGTTAGAAATAATTTTCTTTTTTTGTTATTTACCACAATGTATACATTTTTAGAAATTTAAAATATGCGAATCAATGATTGAAATTCTTAGAAGCAAACGTAGCTCCTCCCTTTTCCAAATTTAACTACTGGTGAATCATTTTTTGGGTCATTTTTTTCTAAGATTAAATTAATTTCATAATTTTGTTAAGCATTTATGACAGTAATGTACATTTTTCCTTAGTATTTGCTGGTTTATCATATTCTTGTAAAGTGATCTTAAATCCTTTCCTCATCAATTGGAAGAGATCGTTATTCAAAAAATCAATATTTTAAATTTTCAAGTAACATAGCTAGTATATTAAAAGTAAGATTGCTTATTTCATTAGACTTTAACATTCAAATTTAATAAGATTTACGCTATTATAAATGAATTATTTCATTTATAATAGCGTAAATCTTATTAAATCATTTTTAAAACAATACAGTAC